>CAAAJI010000770.1:0-10800 GCA_900642245.1 Fragilaria radians | reverse complement strand
ATTTCCAATACATCTCTTGAGAGAAGTTTCAAGATTAACCAAGACTAACAGAACAACAATAAAATAGGTTATATTTTATCTGTGTCTACTTTCTATATCTCACCGTAGAGCAAGTTGCCTGCTACACCTTACTTCTATTCAGCAAGGTACCTTATCAAGGCATATCCGTATTTCAAGGTAATATTTATCAATTAGACAGCACAACCTGAGAATACTACTTATCTTAATCTCACTTAGAAATCAATAGTGTTGATATTTTCTTGTATCATACTCAAGGGATTGAAAAAAATTCAAATGTATGTTTCTTCCATTAATTCGGATACCTTAATCTGGGATTAATGCTTTGATTTCTGTGCTTCCAACTTTTGATTGATACCTTCCATTCCTAATGTTTTTCCTTTTCCAGATTTAAAAGGTCTTTCTTTTGCATTAATTTCTCTTTCCCTGAACTTAACAATGTACTGTGTTTCTTTGTTGCATTCTCTACTACACGGGAATCTCCCGTCAGTCATGTTACCTATTTGTTTATAAACAGGGATTGAAATGATATTAAGATTTCGTGAAATGGGATGATACTTTCTTCATCACCTTCCTGGATAATGGTTTTGAAACTTCGTTTGAAATTTTACGATAGTGCTTATAGCACATCTCTTCTGTAGAAGTTTTGATGGAGTATGATGACTTCCCCTTAACCATGATGAGATCATGCTTCATTTTTCCATTGTGTCTTCCTCTTTCATTATGACACTATGTTTTACTCCTCATGATGAAATGCCATGCTTTCTTTCTGTCAAGTTTATCTGACTCCTGCCGTGAAATACATGACATCTCACTTATTGAGCTCCCGTACTTGCTTTCCTACAAACTCAGTATTCATTACTTGTTGATTTTCTTCCTATAAATAAATAATGGTGTATTTCCAAATTCCAAAGGTGGGGATGAGGATTGCCTTTTGTTTGATTGAATAGGAAAAATCAATTGTCCCTGAATCAATGTAAGCATTTGTGATGCACCTTATCTTCGATGGCACTTTATTAACTCGAACCGTTTTGTTGGATGAGACCCCCTAGATCGATTGGTTGGTTTACCTTCCGTTATACTGTCCGGGGAAAATATGTGGTTTTCTGTATGGTTGAGTGATGCTGAGTACAGATCATTGATTGACGGAGAGACGACGACAGCGATATCTTTGGTTTGTGAAACTAATTAGAAATTTACCATGGTAAGTGTTCAATTCAAGTTGCATTCTTGTCTCTAGGAAACGATGTACCTTAAAAGTCTATAACCTATCAAAATGTCATGTCGTATGGTTTCCTTGAGTTATTACATGTGAATGATATGGAAACGTTGGATGTTGTTTTACGAAAGTTTGTTTCCTTGCCTCCCATACTCTTGACATCAATTTAACCATCACATCCATTGACTCACCCTATTATATTTGTTATATATATCTTTCGATGATTAGTCTTGTCGTAATTTTCTTCGTGCTGGTGTATCGTTGCGACGTCCTGTCGTCGGTGTGACCTCGACGACATCACGTACCTTTGCGGAAGCATTCAATCGTGACAAGCCTCATGTGAACATTGGAACAATTGGTCATGTCGATCATGGGAAGACTACGTTAACACAGGCTATTACCAAAGTCCTTTCCGAACGAGGTCTTTCCAAGAATATGACCTATGAAGATATTGATCGATCACCCGAAGAAAAGGCAAGAAAGATTACTATTAATACAACACATATTGAATATGAAACAGAAAATCGTCATTATGGACATATTGATTGGTACGTAGTTGTCAAATTACACACATTGTTCCGTTGAAATTTATCCTATCGAAACCATTTGCTCACTTATGATGATCCTTTCTCTCTCTAATTTTTTTTTCTTAATCTTGTTTCTTACGTCCTATTCATTTCGTACCCTCACAATCATATACACATATAACATTAGTCCTGGTCATGCGGATTATGTCAAGAATATGATTACAGGAGCTGCACAGATGGATGGAGCTATATTGGTCGTCGCTGCGACTGACGGTCCGATGCCACAAACACGTGAACATATTCTATTGGCCAAACAGGTGGGGATTCCCAATCTTGTCGTCTTTCTAAACAAATGTGATTTGGTAGATGATGAGGAGTTATTGGAATTGGTAGAAATGGAAGTTCGAGAACTATTGGACTTTTATGAATTTGATGGTGAGGCTACTCCCTTTATTCGTGGATCTGCCCTCGCGGCTGCCGATGGTTCCAATCCGGCACTTGGATCGGAAAAGATATTGGAACTTTTGAAAGTCGTCGATGAAACGATACCCGAACCTGTCCGAGATTTGGACAAACCATTCCTACTACCCGTTGAGGATGTATTTTCTATATCTGGACGTGGTACTGTCGTCACAGGCCGTATCGAACAGGGGAAGGTCAATGTTGGAGATGAATTGGAACTCGTCGGTCTCAAGAAGGATGCCAAGACTGTCTGTACCGGTGTGGAAATGTTCAAAAAGTTATTGGACTATGGTATGGCAGGAGACAATGTAGGATGTCTCCTACGTGGTTTGAAACGTGAGGATGTTACCCGTGGACAAGTATTGGCCAAACCAGGTTCTGTCAAGACATCTATCCACTTTGAGGCAGAAATTTATGCTCTTAGTCAAGCAGAGGGTGGACGTCATACACCATTCTTTACTAATTATCGACCTCAATTCTTTTTTCGGACAGCAGATATTACTGGTGATGTAAAACTTCGAGAGGGGACAGAAATGATCATGCCGGGAGACAATACTACAGTCGATGTGGAACTTATCGTCCCAGTCCCATTACAACCAGGACTTCGATTCAACATGAGAGAGGGAGGCAAAACAGTAGGTACTGGCATTGTGACCAAGGTTATGTAAACGATGATGAAATATACTAGAATATCCGACAACAACCCTCCCCTAAGGAAAGAAAATGGGAAGAAGACTATCCAAAAGTAATCTAAAGTGACGATTGGCACATGTGCATAAACAGTACCAAGTTAGTTTAGATTCGTAAGCAACCTAGTAACATGCAAATATTTAACATTTAGTGAATAATTTGGACTAGGATAGTAAGGAACAACTAGCAAAATTGAGTGCATGTTTTAGCATGTATGTCATGAATGTATGATATGTAGAAAAACAAAGATATGTTGTCCTAAGTGCACGTCCTAGTAAATGGTAATAAAAATAATAACAACAATAATAATAATAATAATAGTTTACATGATTCGTTTCTTCATCCCATCGTCATTTAGTCCTCATCGTCCATATCGACACGTTTTACGAATCGTCCCTTGATTCGTGGTCGAGAGTCGGCCAATTTTTTACGACAATCGTATTTGATACGTTTGCGCCAAATTCGCATCTTACGTTTGGAATGAAATTTCGCAATCCGTGCCCTCCGAGCATCAGGTAAATATATACCAATCCTCCCATCCTTATTTAAAAGTTCCATTTGGAGTGTCGCATGATTCATCGAACCATTGATTAAGGAAGATGATGATGATGAGACAGCGACAGGTGTACTTGATGATGATGAAGCAGCAACAGACGTCGTTGCCATGGAATCTGACATGTTGTTGGTAGTTCTATTTGCAGAAGTCGTAGTAGTAGTTGTGGTAGTGTTCTTCATTGTCATTGATGATTGTTGATCTTGAGAAGATGGATGAAAATTATTCGATGGAATTGATTTTTGTTGTACGGCAGTATCGTCCTTGGATTTGTGTGGAGAACACGACAATGATGGAGACATGAAGCCAGGTGCATTCATAATGGCGATTTCGTCTTTTGATGGCATATCAATCGAATTCGCCCGACTACTCCGGAAGAAGGCTTTTTCATCATGTATGCCACCATCTTGAAAGGAAACAGGATCAAAGATGATGGATTCTCCTCGGGGACGTTGCTGTTGATGCTGAAATCCAAATCCGTCCTCTGATACGACTGTGGTCGCTGGGAGTGGTTCGTCAGCGTTGAATCCCAGGGAGAAGAATTCAAAACTCATGGCTCGATCACGACCAGAGAAGACTCCGGAAGAGGGTACACTCATCGGGATGGGAGGATCACAGGATCTCGTGGAGGATTCAATCCGATGAGAGTGTGGACCCGGCAGTGGTGGTAATTCAGGTGAATCCGTAAATTCAGATACTAATATTTCCACAGACATGTCCGGAAAATCAAGACCGCCGGCATCAAAATCCATAGAGAATATTCTACCCCTTTGTTTCGGCAGTAAGTCTGATGAAGAGAATTCTAATTTGGAAGAGTCATATTGTTCTGTAACGTTATTGGTATTGAGAAACGTGACAGAATCCTTATTCCCACCGGAGGGTGGCCACCCCAAGGAACATGAAATTGGCGGTAAGGGACACGGTACCTCAGTCATTTTTGATAGTGGTACAGAAGAGGATATTGTGACTTGAGATGAGGAACATTGTAGGTCATTACTTGATTCCGATTTGAGAGGGGTAGATAAACTGGCTAAGGGATTTGGTACACCATGTGATGTATGTACTGTAGGAATCGCAGCATTACTCGTTACTAGGTTCACCCTGGTTGTATTATGTAAAGTCGGGGGAGGAGGTGGCATGGGTTTTGGTTTCATAGGCGGAACTACTTTTCGAAGAGGTGGGTTAGATATCTGTGTGTGTGACCGTGTTGTAACGAGATTTTGTAACGTTGCATTCGCTCTTTCAGTCGTAGATGTTGTGCCAATGGTAGATTCCGATGTTGGATTCGAAGCAACTGTTACCGAGGTTTTAAGATTAGGAGATTTATGAGATTGATAAGAGTCAGCAAACTCGGCACAATTGCTATCCATAGGGATTACATTGGATGGATCTCCCTCGTTACGTTCCGATGCACCATTATTCATAACAAACGCAACATTCTGATTTTCAATTGTAGTTACTTCCATCATAGGATGACCGCTCTCATCAATACTTTCCATTTCTTCATCTTCCAACATACGTTCCTCTGCAGAAATAAGGGCAGCATCCTCGTCTTTTACATTAATGGTAACATTGGGAGACTGATGTTCGCATAAGTCCATAACATGAGAAATAATGTGCGTTCCTCCAGATTTTCCATTCATGTTTGTCGATTAGGATTATGTAAGATGAAAGTATTTCTAATATACCAAAAAGTTTTAAATAATAATAAGAGGGATAACGAACAATAACAAGTGAGTAAAAAATAGTTGAAGAAATTTGTGACAAAAGACTTTGGTTGTTTGAAAGTTATGATTCAGTCAATGAACCGAATCAATGTATACAATCTTCCGGGAAAAGAAAGAAGTCATTAATACTAGAATAAGAGAAAGGAGGCTATCGAGATGATGCAACGAACTTCAAAAAACGATGTCTTCCACCATGCTTGTCATACACAGAAGTTTTGTTCCAAATCGAAAAGACTCTATACATTCGTAGGAGTTTGGTTCTGAATGATGGGAAGAACACAACCTCTGGGGCTGATAAGCTTTCTTGATTGTTGATTCCGATTGTGACAAGATAACAATTGATTTTTTCTCTTTTAAGTTTATCATCATTTCAAAAGCATGACACTGTAAAAGAAGATTTTTGTAAAAAAAAAGACTCACAAGCTTGAAGAAGTAAAGAGAACAATAAAGAGAGAGATTGTTGTTGTGTGTGTCCAACGATAAACGATGGAGTCAGAAATAAGTTTTATTATCGTTTCGAAAAGTAAAGTGCATCAAAGCATCTGTTCTGTATACAATCACTTTTACTGGAAGATTGATGTTACTAAGGACTCTTAGCGGTAGTTCTCCTAGGGAAAGTACAGTTGGAAACGAATTGTGAATCTCCGACTCGTCATGACGTTAACTGGCCAATCAAATTGAGCAGAAGTCATTTTCCCCTTCCTTTTGGTTTATCCGTTTGAGACTCTTCTACGAAGTCATTGCATACAAGACCTATTGTGTCAAAAGGAGAGTTTAGTAAATGGTTTTCATCCAAAAAAATGTAAGATTGTCTGAATCTTTGATCTCCATTAGATTTACTGCTCTTTTGTGGAAAACAATTTTTTCTCTCTTCAGATAAACAACAACCAACGAACGATGCGAGAACTCAAGCACCATGAAAAGAAGTTATTAAGGAAGGTCTCTCTATACAGTTGGAAGGGAGAAGACAACCTACGAGTAGCTAAAGTTATGAGAAGATATCATATACAAAATCGAGAGGATTTTGTCGCTTATCAACGAATATGTGGTCAAGTTACAAAATTGTCCGCCAAATTAAAGGTGAGACTCACAAAACCGACGGACAATTGAATTCTCAACGTTTCTTCTCACATTATATGATTCGTAATGTTATAATCATCGTTCTGATAAATGTTAACATTTCGATAGACACTGAATCCAGATGACTCGTTTCGAATTACCATGACAGAACAATTGTTGACAAAACTCCATGACATGGGCATTATTGATACTACCAAATCTTTACAAAAGGCTGATGATATTACAGCATCTGCTATATGTCGACGTCGAATACCCGTAATTATGGTCCGATTAAAGATGGCACAGACATTGCGGAATGCCATTGAATTAATTGAACAGGGTCAAGTCCGTGTCGGTCCACATGTCGTGACAGATCCAGCCTACCTAGTGACACGATCCATGGAAGATTACGTAACTTGGGTCGATTCCTCCAAGATTCGACGGACTGTACAAAAGTACAATCAAAAATTGGATGATTTTGATTTATTGTAAGAAATTGTCGGAAAATGTGTTTCTTTGGTCCACAAATGGTTGATGGATGGAGGGGAGGGTATCTCAGATACGCCATATGACATCAACATTCATAAAACTAGGCATATTCAAATGTTCTCACTATTCTATCATTACAATTTGTTTCACGCATTTTGGTTCTTCTTTTCACTTCCTCAAACTATAGCATTTTACTTTGGACGTAACTGTTCCTTTTGTTGCTGAAAATTTAACAGGAGATGATCAAATTTCCTTTTAAGTTAGTTACTTGTATAGTTCCATCATCAATTTTGAACCCTCACTTGAATTTTATTGATATGCTTTCCTTTTGGTCAACACCCTATAGTTTCACTTTTTGACCTTCACATGGTGCATCACTTATGGAAAGAAAAAGAAAATATAGTAGTGCCAACAACTTATGTCAATCATCATTTTGCAATGCTCCCTAATTGCACTAGAAATAGCCAGTGCTCTCTAAGAAATTGTTGTTCATCATGATTGACATGGAGATTCACCAATCTTTTTGTAGCATAATGAGATTCTTTATCCCAACATATAGAAAAATATTTGTGGAAGTAACAAAGTAATCCTCATCTTCATCTGTACCAGTGAAAAGTATACTTCGGCTGAGCAGAGAGATTGAGCACATAAATGTAGGTTCTAATTATTTCAACTTATTGAAGAGATTCATGAATTGGAATGGAAGAGAGAGACTTTGCATTGATAATATGGCAACAAGAAGGAAAGATATTGGGAAATATACTCTCTTGGCTTGACTGCTTTAATGAATGCATGTATCTTTCTTGAAATTACTTCCTGAACAAGAAAAGTCCCTTATCAGTGGAAGTCATCAACTTCGGACAAAAGGTTGAGAAAATCAAGCTTGAGATTGCATGGAGTTGAAAGCAAACCTCTGGAATGTTATTTCAAGCACATAGACTTACCAAATAGGAGTAATAATTGCCAATGATTCTGACAAATAAAAAGAATGAGCTGACATTAAGGAATTTCATCAATATCTGAAGGTGTGGAAAGAAATGCGACTATGGCTCAGTGCTGACTCCGATATGGCGTTAACACGCTAAATTCAGGATGGGTGGTGATATTCGTCCATTCTAGCATTGAGTCAAGTATTCCAGAGTATCCCAAAGAGCCAGTCACCTAGGATGAATCTTTTGCCGACTTTTTGTAAAAATGAAAACAAAGTGCAGAGAGGCTGAGTTTAGAAACGGCATTTTTGCATGATGATCTGCAAGAGAATATACTATAGTAGAATTCTCAAGGCGTTGAAATCAACAAAGTAGTTTGCTTTTACAATCTTAGGATCCAGCTCTCACAGTGAAAGGAAGTTTAGTATCATGTTATTTTTTAACAACTGTTGGAGGTATGAAAGAGATGCAGTGCTGTTTTAAAGTAATCATGAAAGAACATAATCATCAGCACTGTAAGGAAGCAAGTATTGATTTCATCTGAAAACTTTAGTTTTCAGATGAAATCCTCCTTGATAACAACAAAATCTACGATGAGTGGCAGATTAAATCAAATCATGCTGTGATTTTGATATTGGAAGCAACTTTCAAATGGAGCTACAATAGCAAATGCAAGTTCTGAAGTTGGTGGACACATATAGAGCCGTAACTTAAATATACTAAAATAGTTAATTTTGATGAAGACACCCGCAGCAATATTTCATGAAGGCTTAACTGATTCTTTGACATAAGTAGGTATTCAAAAAGCTAAATTGGACTCAACCTTGTGGATGGTAGTACATTAATTTTATTTGGAACACAGACGTTTTGAGAGAGGTCAAAAACCCCTTTAAAGTATTCAGAGTGTAAGCTTGTGCTATGGCATAAGTGCAAAATGATATTCCTTAGTTTCAGTCCATCAAAGCACCAACTATGTATGAAGGACATCATAGAGAAAAATTTGATCCTCCTCTAAATATTTCATTTGCTTCGTAATCATAGCTTTGAAAAAAATCAAGATTGCGTTTGCAGCATCTTTCACTTTCACTCACACACATCTTGGCCTAGAATATCAGTTGTCGTCATCTTAGTTTGAATACTGATTCAACCTTAATGCTAAATTCGATGACAAATAATTTTTTTAAAAAGGGTGATAATAATGAGAAATATCAATAAAGTTTATCGGATTTCTTTCCTTTAGGAAGGCAGCTGATTCACATGCAGTCAACTATTCTGCATTGGAAGTCCGCATTCTTGTCAGACTTCTTGGAACTTTTGTTGGAGCCTTTGTTGGAACTTTTGTTGGGACTTTTGTTGGAACTTTTGTTGGAACTTTCGTTGGAACCCTTTTTCTTTTTGTCGGGCGGCGTGTTCTCGGGACTATGGATTTCGGTGACGGTGGATGGACATTTAAATGTCAGTTTGAGACAGGTTCAAAACATCAAAAAGTATAAGAAACATGTAGCCTTACCTCTCACTGGTGTCGTCATGATAGGACGAGCCGTCGGAACTTTTGTTGTCAGTTTCATCAAGTCTAGAATTGATCCCAAGTCACCTGGCATAGTCGGACGAACTGTAGGAGTCATCGTCAAAAGGTTACCTTTGGCTCCTTGATCCATAACAGCTGGATTTCCCCGATTAGGAGAAAGCATTCCTCTAGGAATGGCAATTCTCTTTATTGGAACCTTTGTCGGGCTTGTAGACATAGCGACCCTTGCAGTCGGAGATTTCGTACGCTTCATTACTGCTAGGTCTAAGGCACCATCCAAACTTGTAGATCCTTTTGAAGTAGGAAATATATTTGAATTCCCAGGAGAATCTAGTGACACCTGAGTAGCATTCTTCGACAATGAAGAAGGAATCTTCACTTGAGAAAAGCTTGGTGCAGTAGAAGGATTACTTGTTGAATCAATACCAGGAGGACCATAATTTAATTGTGATGGGAGACTTATTTGTCCATTTGAAGAAGTTGAACTTGGTACGGTGGCAAGCACAGGGCCATAGACTGGCAAAGAACTCTCTTTTTGACCAGGAACACTATTTGAAATAGATGATGGGAATGAAGCAATTTCAATGCTTGGTGCAATAGAGGGATTACTTGTTGAATCCAGACTAGGAGGGCTGAAGCTAATTTGTGATGGTACTCTTGTTATAACTTCCGAAAAGGTTGTACTAGGAACTGTAGCAAACGTAGGATCAGAGACTGGAAAGGCACTTTGCTTTGACCGAGGAGCCCTGGTAATATTACTTAATATAGGGAAAGGGGTTGAAGGCATTGCTGGCATTGGAAACCTTGTTTCATTCGAGGGCGGTTCAGTTTCTACCAAGTCCGAAGCAAAACTAGAGAGAATACCTGACGGTGAGGAGCTATTCATTGTCCCTCCGACAGAGAGGACTCCTGATATTGACAATGTGGTATTCAAAGAAGATGGAAGCGCAGCCGTAGAGTCGCCAGTAACACTTGCATTTGAGGGCTTAGTATCCAACAACGTAGGAGCCTTGGTGGTATTTGAAAGATCGGGCACAGAATCGGCGGGTGATGATGTGGGAAAAGAAGTTGGTAATGCAAGAGAGTCCATGCTCTGATCAGAAGTCGAAACGTTTCCTCCTGTTGATAACACGGTACCAACAGCTTCGGAAATAGATGGCAGAGATGTGGGAATCTCACTAACTAATGGCAAAGGCGCTGGGCTTGTTTGAGATACAGTTTCATTCACCGAGGAGACAACAATCGGAAGGGAAAGAAAGGATCCCTGTGTCGAAGAATCATTTGATGCGACAATGCTCGATAGCGAAACAGGGTTCGATGGAATTCTCGGTGTAGGTAAATCAGATGAGTTTGACTGGAGAAACAACGGTGATGGAACCTGCACAATTGGAGGTTCGGAAGTCAGGGTTAGAATTGCAAGCGGTGCTGCAGATGCATTTGTCGTCTCAGCGGGACTCTGGGTAATGATAGAGTTAGAGGCTAACCCCAAGGGAATCGGAGACGGTGCATTATCGCTTTTTGGATTCTCAGATGGGCTGAATGTTGAATCTGTCTTTGGCGGACCAAAATTAATCATGGTAGGATTCGTGATTGATAATG
>CAAAJI010000766.1:5713-24994 GCA_900642245.1 Fragilaria radians | reverse complement strand
CCAAGAATAAAACAAGGAAGTGCTTATGAATTAAGCAGAACGTGAAATTGGGTTGAAAATGGAAAAAATAAAAAAGTAAAAAGTTGGAATGAAAAAGGATATGGAAAGTAAACTTTGAGTAAGAAAAATGAGTAAAAAACGTAAGGTGTAGTGTAAAAATATATTTTCGAAAAAAATCAAGTTGCAGTATTTTATCTTTGTACTTGTTCCCTGTAAACACAGCCTTTCTTTTCACCTTCTCTCAATACTTTATTAAGACATTTCCCTTCCATTTTCATGACATCAGCTTACAGTGGCGAAGCTGGTGATGGTAAGAAGGGATTAGAGACAATCTCGTACCTACCGTTCAACACAAGCCTTCCCGACGGGACGTTGGTACAAGTGGGACCCTTTAGTGAAACAGAATGGGAGTCAGGAATGAAATGGATGAACCATATTATCCAGGAAGGTTTATCATGGCCATTTGATAAGGAATTCGAAACTGTAGATATGTATCGGGCCTATTTTTTGTCTCACGTGGCTCTGGTGGTTCGACTCCGTAAGGAAATTGAGAACGATGACAATGACAACTCCCCAAATGGCTTGTTGGGCTGCTTTTACATCAAACCCAATTATCCCGGTCGATGTTCCCATATATGCAATGGTGGTTTCATTACTGTACCAGAATATCGTCGACGGGGCGTTGCTCGATTAATGGGAAATATGTTCCTTCGTGTTGCTCGAGATTTGGGATATCGGTCGGCCTACTTCAACCTTGTGTTTGAATCAAATCAAGCCAGTGTAAAGTTATGGGAATCATTAGGATTCCAGCGAGTGGCAGTTTTGGAAAAGGCAGCTGCCTTAAAGGGGATCAACAATCTAGTTACTGCTTTTGGTTATCGATATGATTTGGATAAACTGCCACATGACTACTTCCTGGGTGAATCTCTTGACAGTAAGAGCTAAATCAACCCATAAAAAGAGTCTTAAATCACTATTTATCTCTAATTTTAGACAAGAAGCTTATACTGCACATACTAGTGGGAACAATGCTACATCACTTCTCAGCCAAACTTACATTCAATGAGTTTTAAAACACTTCTCAAGTAAAGCTACAAATTGTGAGCAAGTGACAGTGAGTAATGGTTAAGCAAAAGAAAGTATTCAATTTCCTATTCGTAGTGATAGTCCAAATTAGATATAACGAATTAACTCAAAAACATTTACAAATAGTATGAAGAGGCCTTGTAACATAAATCACAAATGTTGCTTTTAGAAAAAAGAAGCAGAAATAAAACAAATAGGCTTGAGGTCAATGAGCTTCGTGAAGAATTGAACCTAACATTTGAGTGAGGGAAAATGGCAAAAAATTGAAAGTAATGGTCATAAGTCTATTCAGTGCAAGGCCAGGAGGATCATGGTGATAAACAAGATTATGGAGGCTCCTAACCTCTCTTCTGGGCATCCTGCAAAAAGAGAAGTCTTTATGAAGTCAATGGCTTTAAAGACAAAAGAGGAGCTGAAGGAGAGGGAAATGAAAAGGTTAATGTAAGAAAAGGAGCTGTACATGTTATGTTGAATTTTTGTGTCAAAGCGTTGGGAATACATTTGGATTGTTGACAGTGGAGAATCATGTTACTTTTACAGCAGCTATTTAACGCCAAAACAGTTTGAGAGAAAGTCAAGTTAGGAAATGCGAATAACCCTTTATGAAAGACTTTGAGATCTGTTGAATAGAGCAGGGCTTCAAGAAAAAGTTAAAACATTTTGATCAAAAAATAGTAGAAGAAGTCTCCTAAAGAGATACAATTTGGCAATGAGGCTCCTTGCATACATTATTCTAGATCTTCAGAGAAAAGGGCATTACAATGACAAAGAATAAGTTCCAGGGAGATCTCAATTGTCTACATGCCTGTTAGATACTCTCCAAGTCGTGCTTTCGATGCTTACAGGATGCTTAACTTGAAAACAAGCACATTAATGATTCAAGAGAAATTATATAGTTAAGTGAGAAGGATGTTATCCACCATAAAAATAAGTACATGGATAATGCATAGGCCATGGAGGAGAACAGGAAAGAGTCTGAAATATGGGTTGTGACTGAAATGGAGATTCCAATCTCAAGCTGCAAAAAGAAATAAAGAAACTCCAAGGATGGTTCAATCCTGATGCTACAAGAATAGTGGATGCTTCGAAATCATGAAGGGCGGTGATTCTAGACCACCCAGATGTTACGTTGACGATGCTTGAAAGTCCAACAGGGCCAGGTAGCTTGATGATGGCTGTTTTCTTGAACCAAGAACTGAATAGGGAAGGCATTCATAAGGAGTTTAAAGAAAATGAAATTGCTTGGATTTGCGAAGAAAAATAGAGACTTTTGTATGGTCATTCCAAGGCAGTTTTATGAAAAATTGCTGGGAGCACTCTAGATTTTGCGCCAAAGGCAGCAAAGTAGATCCCTGGTTGTGGACAGAGCATAGTTTTGATGATGATTCTCACCAATGGGACTGATGAAACAAGTGAGGCGGAAAGGAATGCTCTGAAACGCAAGATCTTTGGACTTAAAGATGAGGATACCCTCATTTATTATATGAGTTGCAAACTAGCTACGATTGTGAGCATGGGAAAAATTAGTTAATGCAACATTAACTTGAGAATTTCATTAGTCATTAGAGATAAGGATATGGCCTCAAGCATGGCAAACCTGGGATTTTGGTTCTCGCAATGTAATTTAGTTGCTTTCTTATAAATTAACCCCTGCATCATCTATGTCCCAGACTGCGCCGATACAAATTATCGATGATGATGATAAGAATGATGATACCTGCTATGAAGATTTAGAAAAAGAAATATCGATTCGTACCTTTATGGAATTTTCTGGTTCAAGAGATCGAATATATGCTCGACTGTGGTTACAAACGTGTAATTACAATGTACAAAACGCCATAACAGAAGCTTTGGAAGCTCAAGCAGTGCCTTTGATCTCTAGCAAGCGAAAAACCATGGTATTGTGTCAAGAAGATTCCCTTGAAAATTCTCTTTTGAAAACGGAAGAAGATGTCCCAAAAGCTCAGTTATCTCAAGCTTGGCATTCCTGTATGTCAAAGTTATCTAACATTGGACGATTTGTCGATCCCGATTTCCCACCAAATCAGTCATCCTTGGACGGCCGGTGTCAGTCTTCCCCTTCTGATAGTAAGCTGATTAAATGTGCTTGCGGCGTACCGGCTGCAGCGAAATCAGTGCAATCGGTTGGTCCTAACTTTGGTCGCTTTTATTTGTGTTGTGGAAAGTTACGTCAACGACAATCGAATTATTCCAAACAAACAGCATGTAAATTCTTTCAATGGGATGATAAGCAAGGCTCCAGAGGAGCAATTTATACAACAAGATACTCTCTCATGACATGGGAGTTTTTTGGATTAAACACAGGTCATGTGTTAGTACAGAATGATTTTTCTCCCAATGACGTGAGACAAGGGGCAGTTGGTAACTGCTGGTTCCTTTCAGCATTGGCAGTCATTGCTGAAAAAGCTTATTTAATTCATCACCTGTTGCCACATCAGAATCTTAATGCGAATAGTTGTTACCAAATCAACTTATGCCTCGATGGGCAATGGAGACCAACTTTGGTGGATTCTCACTTTCCCGTTGTCTATGGTGATCGAATCGTGGATCCATTACGGAATACTGGAAGTATTTTATCAAAAGATGAGAAACGCACTAAAGCAGCAACAGCTTTTCAAACTGCGTTTTGTGCAATTCCGCAATGTCAACTTTGGGCAGCCCTGATCGAAAAGGCTTATGCCAAAGCCCACGGATCGTATGAACACCTAAGTGGTGGTTTCATTCAAGAAGCCTTTCAAGACTTGACTGGTGCTCCCACGGAAACACTTGTCTTTGATGGAAACATTTGGGATCAGGACGACCTATGGACAAGATTATTATCTAGCCATGAAGCTGGTTTTTTGATGGGTGTAGCAACCAGCAAAGGAGGAGATGGACTTGTGGCAGGCCATGCATACAGTGTATTGGATGTAATTGAATTTAATGAAATGGTTATTGGAGAACAACAATCAATCAAAATGTTTTTGGATAATTCACCAGTGATTAAGAAGCAAAAGACAACCATTCGGCTCGTGCAGATACGGAATCCTTGGGGCAAAAAAGAATGGCAGGGAGAATGGAGCGTCAATAGTTGCCAATGGACTAGTGCCTTACGAAAGCGTTTAGGAAAGAAAGCATTCGCAAAGGGTGATGGAACATTTTTCATGTCCTACCATGATATGCTCCAACGGTTTCATCACATGGACATAGTCAAGTGTCGGAAAGGTTGGACTCATACTTCTGTAGATGGATGTTTCTTACCAGACCACCAAGATTTGATACAATCCTCACGAAGCTTATATCGCCTCCTTGTTCAGGAGTCATCTTATGCCTTTATTTCGATCATTCAACCCAAAAAACGCGCAAATACCAAATCAACATATTGGTACACGGACTCGTCCATAATTATCCTAAAGAGAAAATCGGGATCTGAGGTTTGGGAAACAGCAGATATTGTAATTTCTGGTATGATTCGTATTTCTACTGTTGAATTATTTTTGGAGCCTACAAATGAATATGTTGTAATTCCTTTTTCACTTTCAACAAAAAAGGAATCCCATTTTAGGATAACTTCTTACAGCGCAAAGCCTATGAAAATTCTCACGCTGGAAACCTTTCCAATCAGAACTGAAGGACCTGTTTGTCACTTACACAAGCACCTTCTAAAGGATGAGCGTAAACTTTTCTATTTAGTGGCTGAAAATTCTATTTTAGTTTGTGTCCACGGTGATCGATGCCTCTACTTCCTTGCGATCAATGCATCAAAGGATTACATTCTGTCACTTCGAATTTGCTTGAAGCTTTCTAAGGGACAGCTAATACTGCATGGTGAGTCTGGAGATGTCTCCGATGTTCCTCCTCAATCCCAAAAAATTGTCTTGGTGGTGGCAAGTAATGGGACGCACTCATCTGCCACTGGTATTGCTTTCAACTACGCCAGTGATGTGGTGAAAATTCAATCTAAAGGCAGGACCACCCGTCGCTTCGAGAATAATGTATGTGATTCTATTCCCATAACCCTAGCTGGTGAACTGCTGTCGTCCGCTCAGGGAGCTAAGCAACCAATAAGGAAAGGCGATTGCAATATCGACACATATCAATGGGTGTCACAAATTGGATCCTACTGTAACTAAAACTTATTGTCCAACATTAATAGCTCATGATCAAAGGGTTGAGAAATCTAAGACCCTTCGTCTTTCTCATCGAGGATAACTGCACTATAGCCTTTCTGTTTCACAACTTCATCAATTTGGTCGAAAGCTTCCTCTAGTTCTTCCGCAGCAAGATCTTGTAAAATAAGGATTATAGTCCCTACCGAGATCCCATGTCTTGCTAAGCCACCAATTTGAGAGTCACAATCCAGAATTTTGCGAAGGAGCAAACCAAGCTGATTCCTGCCGTTTCGGTCCAAGTGTGTCAAAGGTTCATCCATCACCAACAATGACGAGCGAAGTCGACCTTTTCTTGAGATCAGATCCAGAAAGCCAAAGTGTAAGGCAAGAGAACATCGCCGCCACTGACCACCAGAAAGAGAAGATAATGGTCTTTCTAAAAATTCTCCGTTTGGTAGTCGTACAAGGGCACGTCTCTCTATCTTGTCGCTTGTATCAAGTCGAATCAACAGCCTAAGAGAACCATCACTCAATTCATCTAAATAAGCCTGCGATAAGGCTTGCAAAGCATCAATGGCATTCTGCATTACAAAATTTTGTATGCCTTTGCCTCCAAAAACTTCTGAGAGGCGAGAAAATGTGGAGGCCTTGGAAAGCTCAGTCTCTTGATGTTTCTTCAAAGTCATCAATGCTTTTTCAGCGTCCTCAACATCGTCGTTCAATTGAGAATATTTATTTTCTTCAAATTCAAGAAATTTTCTCTCTATCTCTAATGATGATTTAATGGCTTGTGTTTCAGAATCCGTCTTCAAATTGGAAAGCGAATTTTGAAGCTGAGATGATAGGTGAGCATGACGACTCCTAGCGTCATCAAGTTTTCTTTCTATACTCAATATTATTTCCCTTAAATGAACCTGGGCTTCTTCAACGTCCTTTACCGCAACCGACAATTGATGTTCAGAAGATTTCAAAGTTTCACAAGCTTTTGAAAAGTTTTGCGTTGCCTCGGCATTGGCGTCTTGTGCATTGTTGACATTCAGAATTACTGTTTTGACATCGTTCTCGAAGACTTGTCGCACATATACATGTGAAGCAACTCCTTTATCAAATAGACTTTGTTGACAAGTTGGACATTTAACAATATCTAGAGTCGGAGTATTTTCGGACGATAGATCGACATTCCATTTCAACTCTATATTTTTCAAGTTATCATTCGCTGACTTTAAATTTGACGATGTAATCTCTAGATTGAATTTGCTTTTCAGATAATCTTTCTTAGCATCGTCGTTTAAGTTTGTCTTCAGATTTACAGATTCCATCAAATCTCGTAACTCCCTTTCTTTCTCTTGTTTTTGTTCCTGAAGCACAATCTGAAGTTCTGAAATTTCTTTATCATACACCATCAACTCATTTTGTATAGATGCAACATCGCTAAGGTGGTTCGATTGAGGAGAATAGACTTTATGTGCCGTTTGATTCTTGAAATCAAGTTCTATTTTTTTTGACTGGATGATTCGCAGCGCTTCATCCCTTTTCTCTTGCAGACGACATACATCCTGATCACGAAGTTTAATCATACCATTTAGTTCCGTAGCAATTTTGTTTGCATCTCTGGAATAAGCGCGTGCAACATTCGAGGCATGTTGCCATATGGTAAGTGGAACTATGAATCCCATCTCCTCTTTCAACTTCGCATCCGTCGCTTCAAGGAGACCATTAACAGCATGCTGACCTTGAAATACCGTTCGTGACAACACTTGTAGGTTAATCCCCAGAGTTTCCTCGATTACCGATTGGGTGTCTCGCGCTGATTGGGCAGTAAAGTCCTTTCCACCAAGATAAAAGTTGAGACCACTCTTGGAGGTTGTCTTGGTGCGTACCACATGAAAGTCCTTCCCATTCAAAATTCCTTTTATAATTACCTTGCTATACTTACAGCCATCGGTAACTACATCTGCAACCTTGGAATCACTTACTAGACGAGGATCGACGCTTCCCGTCAATCCCCATAGCGTTGCCATGGCAAGAGTGGTTTTCCCTGTTCCGTTAGAATCGGATCCACCATCTTGATTGGAACCACGTAGAAGGACTAGACCACGACTCGCCAATGGGTAAGTCACAGGATCCTTAAATGGTCCGAAACCTTCCAACGAGACGGATGTGAACTCTATATCAACCAACGAATTCGCTATTTGAGCCTCTCTCGATACCTCAACTGAACCTAATAAATCCATGCCACTGCGCAGCAATTCTTTTGCTGTTTCGACGGATATAGATCCTCTACTAACTTCTTCGTCCAAATAGGAAGAAAGTGTGGACGAAGGAGACATATCCTCCATTTTTTGTGTATCCTTATGAAGTTTATTGTTACTGATAGGACGGATTGGTATTGTCTTAACTTCCCTAATTTCGACCGATGCCCCCACTTTTCGTAATTTGTCCACCTCCATTTCCAACTTAAAGCTATCGCTGATTTCCTCGTTTCTCCTCAGATCTAGGAGAACTTCAGATTTTAGGGATAAAATTACACGATCACCGTCTTTAACTTTTTCTTGTAGGTGAATAAACTCTTCAATTGATTCAGCTTTAAAATGCTTTTGACCTATATCCAATGGAATACGTTCTGTTACTGCCCAATTCTGATTTGTATCAAGGACTAGAATTTGCTTTTCTTGATGTGCCTCTGAAAAGCTGACTTCATAGGGTGATCCGATATATTCAATCGTTATGTCAGCTGTTGATACTGTATGGGGTTTGTGAAAGTGTCCCGAATATATAGGCTTTCCAGCAGGGAAGTATTTGGGTAAGACTCCACCCTGAGAGATAATCCGATCGTTCATACTAGCTCCGGTAACATCTGCATGGCAAAAGATAGCTTTTGCAATGTTTATTGCCAAAAGACTTTGTAAGACGGTTTCCAGGGTGGCATTGTCGCGGATGTGTGGAACAAATAAAGCGCCGCAGAAGATCGTCGGGTGAGAAAAGATAAGAGGTCCCGGGATATTACTGTCAGGACAAGTATAGGCATTTTGAAGGGGTGTTAGCCCGTGATTGGATCCTCCGAGAGTTACTTGATCGTGATTCCCGGGGATCATAACCATTGGCTGCGTCCAGGATGCTAGAGTTTCAAGGATCGAGTTTAACATGTCGACACGTAAAGTCCCCCGATGGTGCCACCAATCACCCAGGAAAAGAATTCCAGCATTCCGCCGCACTGCCTCCCCATGTACAAAGTCTAAAACTTGCAAGCATGTATCTAAGGAAGAGGGAGAGCAGTGAAGATCTGTAAACATAATCCATTTCGTAAATGCAGCGTGATGCTTGACTTGATTGAGGAATCGAAGATTTTCAGGTCTTATAACGGAATCCGATGATTGCAAAAGCTCATCTAGATCAATAATTGAAGGAGGTGGTGGTAGCAGTATTGAGGAGGTTGAGTCTGCATCTTTCTCCACGTTTCCATTATCAGTCATGAAAAGTTTGTCGCTTTGGATTGTAGTCGTCGCCAAAGATCGTCGGATGTATGTTCCACGAATCGTTTGATATTGGAATGAATCGTCATCTATCCGTCTAGACGGCAGTTGAATAGAGTACCAACCAGACCCTCTTACTTCATGCACTTTACCTGTGATGACGGAGCCTTCATCGGTTACAATCTCTACACTCTCGCCGATTTGAAAGGCTTTCATGGATATGACCGTATTCCTCCTTACACCCATTCGGGTAAAGTGTCCAGATGCAAATGCAGTTGCAGTCTGTCTTGCACGTTGAATCGAAATCATCATGAGAAAGGAGGCTGCAATACTCTTCGGCATAAATGTAATCTCGACAAAAACGAAAATGAATTTTCAGAAAATGAGCATGCTTTGTCAAGAGGTAAGTATCCAGATAAGATTAAGATACTCACAGGATCAAATGAACATAATGTTCGCAATGTTGTTTATTCAGAAGTTATTGTTTAATAATAAACAAGATTCAATATTACAATTTTCATGCCTCTCATTCAGATTAAACAGTTTTCACTAACCCTACACAAATCATGCCTCGCATTCAGATTAAACAGTTGTCACTAAACCTACAAAAATTGCGTAGCAAAGCAAGCGCCAACTACTAGTACAGTAAAGAAAAAAGAAAGAATCCCTGATCACGAAACGTATTGTTCATGGTTTATAGGGAATGATACAAAAATATATTCAATGCATGATCCTTTGATCCTCTAACTTTGTTGAACTTATATAGGTGCTTTCTTTTGACAAATCATTGTCCAGGAAGGATTGCGATTGTGACTTTTTTCCTATGCAAATTCATCAAAACGATCCTATTAAAGTTATATAATAATTGTGCATCATTATAAAGGTGAGTAATTCTGGGTAAATTGTTGTGCCATTGGTGAACAATGTTGATTAAACTCCCTTTGATGTACCATCTATTCATTCAATAGCATAATAAAGTGATGACTTCATAAGCAAAGGAACAGACTTTTCAGTTACTCCTATGGGAACTTTTCTTGCTAAATAATCTTTCAACGGAGTCAGACACACTGCTTCCACCCTTTCTCTATGGTGATTTATTCATTAGAAATGGAAGCTATGTAGCTGAAGGTGGAAGCAGTCATAAAACTTGGCAAACATGCTTCATCGATTTCAATATGCAGCCTCAAAAAGAAGTTGAACTTTCTTGATTTAAGATGCAACTGCAGCTCAAGTTGTTCATGAGGCCTTGTAAGCAAGAATCAATGAATCCCATTTGGTATGGGCTGCTTTGGTAATTGGAGTAATGCCAAGTGACAACAGCATATGACCATCTTTAAGTCATATGTGCAACACCCAACTCAGCATCATAATGAACAAAATTCTTTTCTGTATATTGTGTGAGTTTTGCAACAAATAATTGCACATCAAGGTAAAAGAATTAAACAGAAACGAAATCTTTAATTTGACAGCAGAAACCAGAAATTTCTCCATTGCAAATGCTACATCAAAAGTCACAGATATCACAGACTGCTACATGCACCTACCATGATAAGCTATTGGAAGTGAAGAGAGCTACAGTAACCATGAATGCACTGGGTACTTCATAAGCACACTATTATACCGGAAGCCTAGCTCATGCACCTTAACATAGTTGATTATTTTACTTTTGCTGAAATTCCTCATACATTACCTTAACATTGACCGAAATGATTTAGCTGTAAATTCCAACACCTTGTACTCATGTCATCCTTCATTGATAATCTAAGATTTCAAATTTAATTAGGAAACCACCATTCAATCTAACAAGCAAGCTGTATCTTTTGAAAGAATTTCATAATTTGAGTTTCTTATCAAGTTTTTCACCTTTAATTCTAATGTTTGTTGCAATATTTCCACAATTTGTTGGACCCTATTGCTAATAAAATTAAAGCGTTTTTTGATGGCAAGCACCATTACGCTCATGCCATAGAAATGGCTAAAATAATCTCCAAGGGAAAAAAATTCAAGAATTCGTACTGATCTGGATTTCACCAATATGATTTTGATTACTGAAAAGATCCGAAAATTTCAAGGAAATATTGAATTTTAACAGAATAGCATACGAATGAAGGGATCCGATTACCCTTCGCAAGAAGTGGCAGATAAATGTAGAGAAAGCTACAAGTCAATTGCAAAAGTTAAGAAGGATATTAAGTTCGAGGCGACAGGAGATCAGATAAATAATCGTCTCATCACATTTCTGCATTGTCAAACGAAAGCAATGAACAATAACTGTTCGAAACTAGAAAAGGAGTACAATTTATGTCACAAGTCATTCATGGGAATGGGATCGTATAAAGGGAGAAGAGATTGTGGGATGGAATTGGAGGACTGGTATAATTGTTTGAGGATAATCGAGTGAAGCGCGTTACTACCTCATCTCATGTCGAAACACGCAATTTTTTCTTGTGGTCTGTGGTCTCGTACGTCTTCGGGTCATGAGTCTATCGAATCTTGAACCACGAATATCCACTCCGACTAAATCTTTGCTTGTCATCCGTAGTAGAGCGTGACTGGATCTACCTACTATTATGATTTTGTGTAGAATGACTATTACTGAGTACAGGTAACTTTTATATGTGATTTCATCCACATGTCACGACAACCACAGTTTTCAGATTTCTTCAAAACCCTTACAGATCATTCATTAATCATCCCGTCAGAGACATGTCAACCACGGCCAACGTATTTCTCAGACCTACTTCTTTCGAGGGATCTCATCTAATCAAGAAAAAATCAATTTCTCTTGAATCGAATGCAGCTTCATCGGACGTACAAGACAATCTTTCCAAATTTTTGGATTGGCAAGTGAAAGCGACCAAGTCATGTGGGGATGTGAATATGACTTATAAAATATGTCGACGTTACAATCAGGGATCTGGTACCTATTGCGGCGAAGAACTGACGTCGTTGTATGAATGTTTGAAGCAAGGATAATTGTTTTCCCCCCAAGTGCGAAACGCAAGTGAGTCTAAGCGCAACTTGTGATGACATGAATGATAGCCTTGTTGACCACGAATGGAGATGCAATGAAATCTGGCAAGCAATTAATTATACTTTTAGTTAGGACTATATATATTAATATTAATAATCAAACTCTTTGATCTGAATGAGAGGTATCACTGTAGGCCTTTTCGAGTAAAACTTTTCAGTCGGAGTATCACGAGAATGTGTAGATTAGATTGTAAGGTTGACACTTCAGAACCAGATGGTGTCATCTGTGATTGTTGCTTTATCAGGAGCTGCTGGGAACATTGGAGCCTCTTTTCTTCCATTACTATTGTCGGGTTATATATTTGGAAACGATGTTGCTATTGAATTACGGTTACTTGAGATCCCTGAGGCCTTGTCGAAGCTAAAAGGAGTATGTATGGAATTGGAGGATGCAGCTTATCCTTTATTGAAATCCATTCAATTGACTGCAGATCCTTTGGAGGCATTTGTGAATGCAGATGTTGTTATTTTGGTTGGTGGTTATCCTCGTAGACAAGGTATGCACCGAAAAGATTTGATTCAAGTCAACAGTAAGATATTCCAACACATGGGCTATGCGTTGCAAAAGGTAGCACCTTCCTATGTCAAGGTCCTATGCGTGGCCAACCCTGCCAATACCAACTGTCTTGTCATGATTCAAACTATTTGTGCCGGGACTTCCCGAATACCGACAAGGAATTTCTGTGCTTTGACATATTTGGATTGGACTCGCGCCAAGGCAATGATTGCAACTAAACTTCGTGTCCCTGTTGGGGATGTAAAGAATGTTATTATATGGGGTAATCACTCTTCGACACAGTATCCGGATGTACTATCCGATGCCTACCAACTTACCAAATGGGGTGCAAGGATGCCCCTACGAGAGTTACTGAATGATAACACCAACGATACAACCATGTGGCTGGAACAAGTCTTCCTACCGACCATTCGGGAACGTGGTCAAGCAGTCCTTGAACAGCGTGGTACGTCCAGTGCTATGTCGGCAGCACAAGCCATCGCTGATTGCTTGCGAACATGGCTTGTGACTGGTACAGCAGATGGCGAGACAGTATCTATGGCGATTTATAACGATGCAGGATATTATGGGGTGCAAAACGGTATCGTGTTTTCCTTCCCCTGTACATGTCGGAACGGTGAATGGTCTGTTAAGACGAACATTACATTAGATGATGAATCTCGAAGATTAATTAAGTTATCTGAACAAGAGTTAATTGAAGAACGCTCGGCTGCAATAAGCTCTACGACAAGAAGTAAACTTTGATTCAACGGTCCATACAACTTTGTCTTCTCATTTATATTAGTCATGACTATAGTTAACCTGTTCTCGTGTGGCAATGGCAAAGATTTCTCTTTCGTAATAATTATCTCACTCTTTTCCGGTTAATTACTCTTATGCTGTGCCTCAAATGCATCCTCCTCTTCCTCTGTGGGAGTTTTGAAAGCCATGTATGCATGATACAACGACATACCAATCATCGGTATCATGATAATTGTCAAGGGCTTTAAAGGCCAAAAGAATGTTTCAATCATGAGCTCAGTCAGCCGTAACCACATTCGAGCGTAGTTATGGTAGATTACAATATGGCGATTCAAGAACGAAAGCATGAATACAATTACCGTAAGGAGAGAAGATGACGTGAATCTATTCATGCGCTGAGCAGATAAGGTATCACCGTCCTTAAGAATTAGATGATCTAAAGCAACACTTGCTAACCAATGGAACAAACCTTGTAAGAAACAGAATCGTGATGTTAGGTATTCAAACTCAAAGTTGGCTTGCATAAATCCTAAGGGACTGTTGAATTTGTAAGTCGTCAATTTCCCGGGTAGGTCTGCATGAGCGAGCAGCATCGTTCCAGTCACAGTCGTAACAAAGATACTAACAATTTCAAATCCAAACGATGTTAGAAGGAGGAATCGTGTTGCCTTTTTTGTACGTCGAACAATCGTACTGTCACGACGGTTGGGTGCCAACCCCTCACGACTTTCCACCATCGTAGCTAGGACAGCACCAGCCACAAGGGCTGCCGGAGCACCCAAATTAGAACACCATTCCCATGCATCAAAGACAAGTTGAGGATCCACACCACAGAGTTCACCATATTTAAGGGGCCAAGATACACCCCTGTTGTTCTTCCTATAATTGATTTGCTTTTTCAAATTACTACCGTGAAGGAAGTTAGATGTAGGGATAGGTTTGTGACGAGTGTTTTGAGTCGCCGTTCTTGGAAATACTGTGAATGAAGTTGCTAGATCCCATGGAAATGCCAACCACAAAAGGAGAATCCATTTCATGATGCTTTTTATTTTTCAAATTCAAAAAAAGATTTGTTTTGACATCACCGAATCCGATGGTAGCTAGTATATTTTGGATTCTGTTTTCACCCGACCTTTCAAAATTACAATGCCGCGTAAAGAGGAAGTCCTGAACAGTAGGTAGGTATGGCATAGAAAAGCTGATGTAAGGAAGGTAAATCGTGTATATTAGATTCTGCAAATGGCAAAGAACCCATATTTTTTCAGATGTTTTTTTCAGGATAAAGGCAACCACCTCCAAGTATCAAATGATCAATTAAATGTGTGGCCTGTGAGTCTTCGGAGATATTTATGACAAATATAGACTTGAGTTGCAGAGTATGCTATCGGAAACAGCGTGGTAGTGAGCACAATAAAACTTAGGTCCCAAGACACACTTTTTGAGATCTTGATTGTTTATGAACATCTCACTACTAAATTAATACTTGACATACTTAGTTACCCTATATACATCGCTTACTCCAAGTCTGCGCAAGCATTATGACTTTCGCATGACTTTTCCATTTCCACTTGATTCCAAATCAGATGGGAAAGCAAAAGTACATTTCATGCACAACTGAACAATAGAAAAGCAACAGCAAAACTTAATGAATATGAGGGGGAGACAACATTGTCGTTTTCCAATACATGTCCCGTAATTTCATATCTAATTCTTAATTTTTCTTATATGCAGGCAACAAATGTCAATTATTGCCCAAAAGAAATGGCATGTCCATAAACGATATAGTGTCTGTTGAAGCCATTTGGCTCTCAAGGCATTTTCATTGTGTGTGAGTGTTCCATCACAGACTACTTACTACTACTCATGACTCTGTATAACCACGTAGGTCATACTTCCCACGACAAATGCCAACGGTTCAGACAAGTAAATTATACAATTTTTGCACTTTTTCACAAATACATAACCAGCAGCATGTTTTTGCCGGCAATACTCCTTTTATCAATAAATCAAGCTTTAGGTTCATTTCCCAGGCACCCTTCCCCTGTATCAAAGGTATCAATTGATTTCAAAGGGTTGGCTCTAGAGTTAGGTCAAAAGAAATTTCCAACACCACGGTCCCTTCAACAATTGAGCAATGAAACATCTCAAGTCTGTTCAATCTGTGGCAAGTATGATATTCTGAGTGACGTTATTCCGTACACAGGTCCTGTCGATGGTCTTCCACCAAACCAAACATGCGAAGAATGGGATCAATTAGCTACCATTTTTTCTCCCAAAAGTGAAGGTTGTAGAGACGTTCAGGAATTCTTCACAACATGTTGTGAAGGACCACCATCCTACCGCTGTGAACGAACGATTCGGAAATCAATATTGAACGATGACTATGATAGTGTCGTTCCTCCAATAATCAACAGTAAAAAGAAATCACAAAAGGTCACTGTGGATGTAACTCTAGTCTTCTTAACAGTTACAGATTTAAGTGTCCAAAAGGGGACAGCCGAAATCTTTGTTTGGCTTTACCTAAGCTGGGTTGATCCGCGGTTATCATGGTCTATCAATTCAGAAAACTGTGCAGAATCAGTGAATGTTCGAGCATCGCTAGATGCTCAAATTACAGAAATTTGGGTTCCAGACTTTGATTTGTTGAACGCCGCCTCGGGTGTTCGTTCCTTTGCCGATGCCTTAGCAACTGTCACATATGATGGCAGCGTACTCTGGAGACGAAGTGGATCCCTGAAGGCTATTTGTCAATTTAGTGGTCTAGCTAAAATACCGTATGATCGCTTGGGATGTCAATTCATCTTTGGACCATGGGCACGACAAGAATCTACCGAAGTATCCTATCGACTTTCTGACGATAGTGGTTTTGTATTTGGTGACTTCGCTCCTACTTATAATGAGTTCAAGCTACTACCAGATCTTGTAGAAAGTGATGTTGATGATTGGATGATTTCTTATGTTTTCTACTTTCAACGAGCCACTTCGTTTTACGTTTCCAACATTGTTGTGCCTACTATTTTGCTAACGTATATTTCGTTTGGAATATTTTTGTTAGATATGCGTGTGGGAGAACGTCTATCGTTTGGGATGTCATTAACTCTTGTAATTGTCGCTCAGCAGATAGTCACTAGTGGATTTTTACCCATCAGCGATGCCAAGTTATGGATCGATAGGTTCATCGGGTGGTCCTTTTATTGGGTAATTCTTGGTTTGGTGGAATCAGTCTTGATTGGATATCTATTTTTTATCCGAGAAGACCTGACTGTACCAGGACAGGATGCTGATAAGGTTTCCAAGCCTGAACAGCCAAATGAAGAAAATGAATCCTCTGAATACGGTGACATAGACGAAGCGATTACAAAATCAAGTCTTCCACAGAATCCAAAACTCGCAACATCCTTGGATTCTGAGCCAGCTAAGTTCTTCAATCTAAAGCAACGTTTGAAAAATACAAGAAATCCACCCAACGACCCTGTTCCTCTAGCGAAATTTCATGCTAGAGTACTAGAGAACCTACCGATTCGAAAGGTGGATCATTTCTTCTTTGCTTTCACGATTGTCACGTATTCTATTTTCATACTAGTCATGTACTTGACATTACCAAAATGGGGTGAGGGTGTCGATCCGGATTATTCCGAAAGGTAAAAGTTTTTAAAGTTTGAATCTCGCCACATATAATAAAAGCTTCGTAAAGCCTAACAACTATTTGGTAAATGATTAGAGGGGTAAGGTGTATCACAGATTTACTTCAATATTTTAGAGTTAACGATAAGTTCAAAAGGAGTAAACAGATATGCATACTATGTGATAAAATGTTATCACGAAAAATAATTTCATGAAGCTAACAGATTTGAAGCACGATTTACCGAAGATCCCAAACGAGTCCAAAGGCCTCCATCCAACTTAGGCTTATCCAATCTTTGAAAACGGGAACAATATGTTAGTCCAATCATAATATGATACTGTACAATTGTATGGAAAACCAAAAATTTAGATACGTACATGCCAAATCCCAATCGTTGCGTCGGCTCTTTGCAGGAGATTTATGGTGTAAATCATGCTGACTCTCCCCCACAATCAAGGCCAAGAGGCGGGGGTTATCCACGCTTTTGCACCTCTTTGGATCGTGAGCAGGATGGTACTCCACATTGAAAAGAAGTGTAATTAAACGGCATAACAACATGGGAAGGAGAATGCTGCTTGCTATGAATGACCTTGCGTATCCCACGTGCTCCAAGTACGTAAACATCAAAGCGACAGGGAGTAAATAACACTTGTCAAGAAAGTAAAGTTCAGGAACCAACAATCTATTGTCTAAATAATGAGTCTCTCGTTCGCTCAAGTTGATAGGGTTCATCGTCCATCCACAAAAAGCATAAGAAAATCCTTGTTGTACCACAGAATGCGGATCCTTCGGTTGATCGCAATAATGATGATGACGAATATGCTTCGCTGCCCACCAAAGACATCCACCCTGATACGCAAAGGTTGAGACTACAGCCACAAGGAATTGTCCAAAGCGGGTTGTTGTAAAGGCTGAGTGTGAAAAGTAGCGATGCAAACAAACACTCATGGGAACTCCAATCAAGAAGAGGACAGTGGGCATGAACGCAATCAATTGTGCCCAACTTGGATGAAATCCACCCTCATTCAAACTTGTATATACAATCAAGGCGGGGGGAAAGATATATTGAACAAGATTCAAGGTTGCGGGGCTGATCATCTCTCCAATTTGACAAACCAAGTAAATGGTCATCCAATAGTAGGAGTGGAACTGACCAAAATGGTGAAATAGCGACGTAACCAGCCCCATGACAATGGCCGCTTTAGTGAATTCCCCAAAGGGAATATTAATAAAGGGAACGGGATTCAGGGGCATCGTATTCTTGCCGGCGTCCGATTTTGGATCATGGATATCGTTACTGTTTGATGTCATAGAAGAAATATCCTCCGTTGCGCTTTTACTTGGATCGCTAACTATCACATCGTGAATATCGTTGCGAGGAATAGGAGGCATGATGAAGAGGGACGTTAGTAATCAAGATTTGTACAACAACAATTATGCAGGGAGAGAGGCTATGCTGTATGGCAACGTGTTTTAAGGTTTTTCAAAAAACTTTTTTATATTCTTTACGACCACGTCGAAAGCAAATATTCAAAATTAAACATGGAAACGTTTTCGTCCCTTCTATAAAAAAATTGCTTGTCATTGGTTCGTATTTACAACTGGTTCTTAAATGTAGCATGATTTTTACCGTATAATTAATTCTACAGTTTACAAAACCAGTGAAGAGGGAATGAAGATTCATCATTAACCCTCTGCTAATTTATGATGTTTCTTATCTTTTGCCAGGACTAATAATGAATCAACACTGCGATGGAAAGACCCAAATCAATTAAATCCCTCGAATTAAATCTGCTTGTAAAGAAGACGGATAATCCCTGAACAGCTTGAAAAGAGCTAGGAGTGGAATGAAGCCGCTACTTCTATTATTTCAAAGCAATTGAATTGGTAATATGTATTCATCACTTTTCTCAACAAACTCATGTATCTAATTTTCCTTTTAACCTTGAATAAAATTCATCAGAGATAGAGTTTGTATTGGAAATCTCGATTAACAGCAGTATCGAAGTGTATAATAAATGCTGGAGTAGGCTCGACAAAGCATATAAAGTATGTAATTTGAAAGAAAACATGGTCAGCTATATTGGAATTTTCAATTTCGGATAAAATTTAGCAGATACAATGCTAACGAACAGAATATGGCTCTAAATAATTTCATGAAATACCGTCTCAATAGCATACGAAGAAAAAATGAGGTTCTAAGCATGTGAGTCTTTTTTAGCAAATGCTACAATATTTTCAGAATTGATTATTGGCCAGTGGGCAAAACCATTCTAAAATAAGAGACGGTGCATTCAACCTGTGCCTACTTTGGAAAAAAGAATATACTTCCTACAACATGCAAAATAGATGTAAAGGATTTCCCTCCAGAATTCTGAAACCTTAGAATATGGCAAAATGCAAAATACATAAATCCTTTCGTTATCAAACACGGAAATTCAAACTCTAGAATTTCGTAAAGGTTTAAGTATTTTCCTACGGTCCAAGATTCTGAGTCTCAATAAATTAATTTCATGCATGTAGCACATTCAGGTTTTGCCTTTATCGGGCAAATTTTCCCCAAGTACGTCAATTTTGGTCAATGTATGTTTACCTCTTCATTGTGTGATTGTTATATTCTTACATTGCTTGCAGGAAAAATGACGTAAGTACAAGGTGTTCCCTACGTAGTGCCAGCAAAGAAGGATGATCAAC
>CAAAJI010000765.1:0-22173 GCA_900642245.1 Fragilaria radians | reverse complement strand
AAAAGTCCTACAAAGAACCCTACCAAAAATCCGACAAAGAATCCAACAAGAAATCCAACTCGCCTTCCAGTAACATTGGCACCCGTAGTCAGTCCAACAAATAGTCCCACAGTTGCTCCAATACTGGCTCCTACCGACTCCCCAACAGGCGCTCCTACAGATGCTCTTTCGAGCCTTCCTACAATCATCCCCACAATAGCTCCTACCAATGTCCCATCAAATGATACTCCTTCAAATGTCCCCATGGAAATCCCCACCAATATTCCGACTGAATCTACGCCTACTAATGTTCCTATGGAGGTCCCTACTAATCCTCCAACAGAAAGTATTCCTTCAAGCTCTCCTATTGAGGTTACAGACATCCCAACAGAAAGTATTCCTTCAAGCTCTCCTATTGAGGTTTTTACTGACATCCCAACAGAAACTATACCTACAGGCTCCCCCATTGATGTCCCTACTGAAGTTGCAACCGATGCTCCTATAATTGGACCCACAGATGTATCTCCTTCCATTCCCCCTATGGATGCTGCTACCGGTACCCCAACAAGTGCTCTGCCATTTTAGAACCGTTACTTCTTCTTCCCACTTTTAGCTTAACATCTATGAAAAAAGAAAAGATGATGATAAAAAAAATCAAACTAGCATTTGTCCTAACCCCTAGCTAGGGATAGTACAAGTGATATTAGAATTAGAGCAATAGTAAGGAACAAGATAAAAGTATGAAGTTAAAATTGTGTTCCTTTATATGAGTTGCCCCATTCTACTGTTATAAGTTGATATAAATATTAATGATAGACTACAATATGAAAATAGTACCTCAAGATCAAGTTGACATGCGTTTTGGGCGTTTCCAGTTTCAAGAGTCAATTAATCATAGTTTCTGCTCCTATAATTTATAGAATGTAAAACTTATCAATGCAAGTTAGGTATTTCTTCTTACAGTTTCATTGACGGATCACTTTTAATTTGATCCATATACTTCAAGAATGAAGCTTCAAATGGAAAACCCCATGTACTTTATCTTGTAAAGGCAGTGCCTAGCTTTTCCATGAAGAACCCAATAGGTTACCCAGCAATGGATGTTCCTCTCAAGCAAAGAAAATTTCACCTATTACAGATTTGTAAATATACATCAAGTGGAACATTCTTTTTAGTCTGCACTACATTGATGCATTCAATTTTGAATCTGGGTATGATATGGATACCTTCCATGCAATTTTATAGAATTAGCTAGCATTAAATGGTGATAAATGCATTACATAATTACTTGATTAAAACTTCCATCACATTCTAGTCATCTCAGGGTGGTATATCAAAAGGACAACGAGGAGTAGGTTCTTGTTTTGGAATGTGATCAAAAAGGTTATTCAGACTGAAGTGCTTCTAGCATACCCAGATTTTGATAAACCATTCCACATACATACTGATGCATCTGATCATCAGCTGGGAGCAGTTATCATGCAGGATAAAAAGCCCAACGCCTTAATTCACGTAAGCTTAATGCAGTCCAAAGAAGATACACCACAACAGAACGTGAGTTGTTATCTACAATTGAAAGCTGAATATAAAATAAAAATATCTTGTTGGGTTATCCAATTATAGTCTATACAGACCATAAAAATAATACCTTCAATGGGTTAAAAGCTTTGTATTGTGTTTTTTACTAGCTTTTACCCTTATAAGAATATGGAATACCATTTGAATACCTGCCAGGGAAGAAAATGTTGTAGCAGATGCATTATCTAGACTAGACATTGATGACCTAAAGATTCAGGACAAGGAAGGCTTGGTACTTCTCTCTGAATCAGAACACAGTAATATAAAATTCCCAATGCATAATGCCTTAATTTTCAAGGAACGGATAAAAGTCCAAGGATTCAGAGAGAAAGGGTTATCACAACCCCACTACTCTATACAATACATTGAAGGCTATGCCCTATATGTTTTAAGTACAAAATATATATCCCTCAGTCTTGAAGACACAGAGTACTCTCCTGGTATCATGAATACTTACTTCAACCAGGACAAACTTGGACTCATGGCCTGGTCTAACACAGGATGTTGAACGTTTCTGTTCCACTTTCCCAGTCTGTCAATTAACCAAAAAGGAACGTAAGAAATACGGTCTCTTTCCTCCAAAGACAGCAAAATCAGACCCTTGGGTCATGATTTGTGTAGATCTGGTGGGTCGGTTTACGATAAAGACCACACTCAAGACACACTCTCTGCTTTTTCTGACTACAATTGATCCAGCCACTGGATGGTTTGAGATTGTCCAAGCCAACTCTAAAACGGCTACTTCCATCCAGGATTTGTTTCATGACACCTGGTTGGCACGTCATCCCCGTCCTCAATTTATTTTCTTTGATAATGGGGGCAAATTCAAACGTGAGTTCAAACAGATGTGTGAGAGCTATGCCATCAAAGCCAAACCAACTACAAATCATAATCCTCAAGCAAAATGCAATCATTGAGCAAGTCCACAAGGTGGTCAATAATATGCTCAGATCATTTGACTTAGAGAAGGAACACTTAGAAGAGGACTTCCTCCAATCCACTGCATGGGATATAGGTAGCTTCTATCCCACAACACTACAAGTAGCACCCTGCCAGTTGGTGTTTGGCAGAGATATGATTCACAATATTGCATTCAAGGTGAATGGATCAAATCCAAGAAGAAAATAGGACATAATCAATAAGTCCAATAGAAACGAAAACAAGAGTTGAATTCCTCATGAATATAAGTTTGGACACACCCGGAATCCTTTGGAAACTATCAACACCTTGTACGGGACCATATCCAGTAAAACATGTATATAATAATGGCACTGTCCATATTGAAAAAAGAATTGTAACAGAGCGAGTCAATATCCGCCGGATCTCGCATTTCCAATAAAACCCTCAGATATTATGTAATCTTGGGGGCGAATGACATACCTTTACTTATATACAGTCTAAAAATACTCTAATAATAAATTACTAAGGCTAAGACCACAACAAAGATTGGAAAATTGAAAATGATAGAAACGCAAAAAGGTGGAACTGAAAGTGCCTTTACTCTCAACAATGTTAAATTTCTACCTGGATTACACAGAAATTTATAAAGCCTTGGAACAAAAATAGAAACGGTGGAGAGATATCCTCAAAAGGTCAATAACTTACCATCAGGAAGGGAAATTTTTGATTGATTCTTGAAGCTTGAGAAGGTTTTCTAATGGGGGTTAAAATGAGTAGATTTGAAACCTCAAGTAGGATAAACCACCAACTTCAGGAGCCACTGTTGCGATAGAAAGCATTTAAATAAGTAAATTTCACAAAATTCTGGGCCACATTTTGTAAGAGAGAACTAAGAAAACAGCCAAAGAACTGGGGATAAATCTAACAGGAATTTTTTTATTCTGCTCTAGCGTACTCTAAGAGTTTGTACAAATTGTAAATTATGATCTAAAAGGTGATTTTTATCTTGGATCTCTTGTGAATCAATTGCAACGTGTATGCTTGACCACGTAGTCTCTTTAGCCTATGTGCTAGATTCAACACTTAACATTTAGACCTTGTGATCTAAGATTCATGACCTAGATTCATCAATTGTGAATGTTGATAGATTCCTGTTTGTTACTATAGATTCCTGTTTGTTTCTTAGGAATCTGGAATAGTTATTCCTACCGTGTTGATATGATGGCCCTGAAAAGATATTAAATGATCTTCTTCATGTATAAGCAATAGTAAGCATCACTAAATTCATATAAGACTATGTCTTAGTTGAATTTGGGGGAAACATAGAAAGAATGGTTACCTATGTGACCCATAGTTGATCCATTTTCCACAATAATTCGTTATTGTATAGATTTATCATCGTATAGGTAAGAATCATCAACAGTCATAATGGCTGGTTGCCCCACTTTCATCTTTGCATTCATTGCTTTCGCAAATACTAAGAACAATTTCTCTTTCTTGAGTCATGTTTGAGTTCTCCTTTCCAGGATTTTCTTTGTTTTGAAACATTGATCAACGGTATGTCCTTTTTCTTGCAAAATTCGCAAAAGTTTTCGTTATTTTGCTTCATCTGATCTTGTTTGACCTCAGTTCTTTTTTGTTCATCTTTACTTTTTCTAAGTTTTCATTGCGTCCCACGATTTCCATATTTTCTGTACACATTACAGGTTCCTTTATATTGTTCTTGTTTTGTTAGAAGAGCCTTTTTTCCATTGTTTTTGTTTCCAAATTCATAATTCTGTCATATTTTGCACATAGTGTTGACTTAATGTTTTCAAGATCTAACTATTCTTCTTCAAGCTCATATTCCAACAGCTCTACCACATTTTTGTATTCCTCAGGTAGGTTATGGAAAATGTGGACCATAAAATTCATATCAGTCAAATTGTATTTCATTGTGGCCAGGCTTCTTCTTAGGAATTCCAAGTTTTTTATCCATATCTGGATCAGTCTTCACATCCTTTAGAGGGCATTCCGTGAATTCTTTTTTATGTTCTAATGAGATTGTCCTTTGTCCTTAGCCAGTATAAGTGTCTCCATCTAGTAGTTCCATTGTGTTACAGCTGTCAATGATTCCAAAACAAGTGTTAGTTGGACAGCTTGTTAGGAGTTCATCACATCCAGTCTTCATAGTCTTGAGTATCCATGGGCGGGGCAGTCTCCTTCTCAATAATTTGACTTTGGCAATAAATGTTTTAGGCCATCTAACCCAAGCCTTCTGTTCTCCAGAAATCATCAACATTTTCAACATCCATGATATTTTTTCTTCAGGCCTATAAGAATCTCCAACCAATACTTTTAAAACATGTTTGAAACCCAGAAGGATAAACATGGCCTGGAAATTGATAAGGAGGCGATAGTAATAGAAAATCTGGATCTATATTGTTTTAATGACATTTCCATTATTGAGACAGTGTCCTAAAATGAATTATTTTCTACTTAATGCTAATATTCGGGCCATTTTTGTTTTTTCTCAATTTTCCGCGAAATGCGAATCATTTTAAAATGACTCCCCCAGGTATCTCGTATCCTTAGTCGTTTTTGACACCCGGGCGAGCTCCAACAGTAACCTCCCGCCCTACGCTGAAGCAGAGTACAATTGTATTGCTGACGATTCTACAAAAAGCTTCAGTTGGGGTGTTTTTCTTGGCGATCTTCTTGATCGGATAGGACTATACTAGCAATTTCATTCTTTTGTAGCATCGTAAATCAATTACCATGGCCTCGAAAATCTTAAAATATATCTTCCTCCTCAATTTGTGGTCGATTATAATGTTGTTTCTACTTTTCTTTGATAAGAAAACCTCTATTGAGGTTTTCAATTCCCATCCCAAGATTCCAGTTGTTGCTATAATTGGTGTAGGCTATATTGGTTCTGCTGTGTACGAAAGTATTCGGTATTCTGCACAAGTGTCGTTGATTGATATTTCCCCCAAGTATTGATGACTTGCATGATGTGAAAAAGTTACATTCGAACGAACTATCACGTAGTACTCTTCTTTCATATGATGTTATTATCTTTCCTGGGGGATGCACAGGTAGGATTTCGTGTTCTAAACTGACTGAGTCCGAATTATATGAAGAAAATATTCAAAGCGTGCTGAAACTTGCGATGAAAATGTCACCCGAGCAACATTTCATTATTGCTTCAACATCTGCTGTAATGGAGGGTATTCTGGATGCCCGAGAAACTGATGTAATACATTTTGATCGATTAGATATGTATTCTCAATCAATGGCAAGTTGCGAAAGAACATTACGAGAATTCTGTGCTGAGAATATCAAATGTCCAAGATTATCATTTCTACGCTTTGGAACAGTAGTAGGATCATCGAAAGGTCAAAGAACAGACTTACTTGTCCCCGGCCTATTCACGTCAGCTTACTCAGAAGGTGTCTTGAAAGTAAATCAAGGAAAAGTGAAGCGATCATTTCTTTCTTTATATGATTTAACAAGAGCCCTACAAGCCTTGATAAGCTTGACACCCTTGATGGACGGCAGGTTCAACATCTTTCACCTGGCATCTTTCCAGGCAACAATTCTGAAAGTAGCTACAACGGTGTCGTCAATTACCGGAGCTACAATATCTCTTATGGATGATTCAGATGAAAAGTCCCTGGGATTCTCATTGAATTGCAATAAATTCATTTCCTATTATAATTTCAGTTTCCATGATACGCTTTTAACAACACTTCACAAATTTGATGAAGGTATACCAGAAACAATAATCCCAAAAGGCCCACATAAAGTACCAAGAGAACAAGGTCACAAATGTCCCGTTTGTGGCTCATCAAATCATGACTTGATATTAGACTTGGGTAATCAACCATTAGCCAATGATTTTCACAATGATAGCAAAGTGGCTGTCAACTCAAAGCGTTACCCGCTTCAGTTGATACGCTGTCGAAGTTGTTATCATTATCATCTATCGCATTTAGTTGATCGATCTCAACTCTTCAACAACTATTTGTACCAATCAGGGACAAGCAATACATTAAACACTTATTTCTTAAATTTGGCCAAGAAAGTTACAGATGAGGTTGAGATACCCCCAAACAAAACTTCTCTCAGTGTCCTAGAAATTGCTTGCAATGATGGTACTCAACTCAATCATTTCAAGGAATTGGGATGGAAAACATATGGAGTTGATCCAGCTCAGAATCTTATTGCAATTGCAGCATCTAAAGGTCATACTGTATCAGTTGGATTTTGGCCAAGCTCTGACTTTCATGGCTTTAAATTTACCGCAATTGTTGCTCAAAACGTACTTGCACATGTGCCAAATGTTATCACATTTTTAAAAGGATGTGCTAAGGCAATGACAGCAAAGACTAAGTTATATATTCAAACAAGTCAATGCAACATGCAGCAACTTGGTCAGATTGACACTATATATCATGAACATGTTTCATTTTTCACAGGTCATTCTTTTCGCAGAGCAGCAGAATTATCAGGATTGTCCATTATTTCATTTGAAACTACTCCAATACATGGTGAATCTTGCTTAGTTACAATGAAACTTTCCAATAGAAGACAGGTGGATGAACAACCATTATCCTTGAAGTATAGGTTAAAAAAAGAAATTGAAGATGGGATTACAAATGATATATTTCCTACAATTTTCCAAACCCAAGCACAACAAATCAAAAAGTGGATTATGTGTGAAATTCGTCATTTCCATGAAAAACAATTTGTGATTGGTGCCTATGGAGCAGCTGCAAAGGGCATGGTATTACTGCACTATATGCTTCCAGAAGAATCTTTAAAGGAAAAAAAATACTTATCATTTGTTCTTGATGATGCACCTCTGAAACAGAAGACATTTTGTCCTGGAACAGTTATCCCCATCATCAGTACAGAGCAACTTTCAGCAATGGACACTTCAGAAAATCTTGCAATTGTAGTTCTAGCTTGGAACTTTCTTGCTGAAATAATTCAAAGACTTCAAGATGTACTGAAAAATAGTAGGAAAGTTGTCTATCTCATTGTCCCCTTCCCTCTGCCAAAGACATTGAAGTTACTTATACCTTCAGGTGATATCATTGAAGTGCGTAAACTGGTTTCACAGCAAACCAAGATGCCCAACCCCTTACAAGAAATGGGAAGAAAAAAAGTTGTATTGATCAGTCATCAGCGAAATGAAGAATTTCTCCTACCTTTTTTCATCATACATCATTCATCAATGTTTGATAAAGCCATAATAATAGATTTCAATAGTTCAGATAAGAGTGCAGCTATTTTTGATCAGCTAGCTCCAGCCTCATGGACACTGATTCAATCACGCACAGGTTCAGTTTTTGATGCAAAAAAGCTTGACAAACAAGTCATGAGGTTGGAAATCAACAATCCTTATTGCTGGCATCTAGCCCTTACCACTACAGAGTTTTTGATTGAAAGCAACTTTCGACTCAATGTCATGAAGGAAAATGAATCAATGCCAATTATCAGAAGGTATCAATTAATAAATATGATTGGTGATGATGCACCTGTACTTTCTAATACACTTGCATTGCCTGTTCAAAGAAATCATGGTATAAAAGTACATCATAGACATAATCCCTACAGATACTTGCATGTGGGAACAGAGAAAACTCATGGATACTCTACTGGTAGGCACAGGTATGCTGCTCAGCGTGATCTGCTCTTCCCACCTCAACTTTCAATTGGGAATGGCTTCATCATGAAATTCATATATACTCCATGGCCTGAAATTATAGAGCAAAAGATATCAGTTGGTTTGACCATTCCCAGGACTGACACTGCAAGAAGAAGTGGAATACAGCATACAGAGATTGTGAACAATGTGTCTGCACTTGAAATGCGCCGGAAAGACTACCTCAAAAACAATGCTAACAGCATTATTGTGCTATGCAATTTTAACTATTCTGATAATATATCTCATGATATATGGTCATTACACAAAGAATACAATGAGAATTTTGGGCACTGTCTTGATTGATGTAGCACATGAAAAGTTTTAGACCAATAACACAATTTTTTATCAATAGTAGTCATTAGCACATCAATCTTATTGAAAGCCTTGAAGCCTTTTTTGCCTTTACATCTGAATCTTGCTTTGTTCTTTCAGCAGCTCCTGGATATTCCTGAAGCTCTCAAATAGTTTTTAAGGCTTCTGTTTCCTTGCAGTAATATCTCCATTATCATTCTAAATCATGCCCTCACTTAACAATGATATTTTGGATAAAAGGCCATCTAATTCTCACATTGAATTGGACAAACACACAATACATGGCGCACTTTTCTTTGGTTGTCAAAGTGGGGTAGGATGCAAAATCTTGATGGAAAATAGGATCAAACAAGATGAAATCAGGTCATGGTATCACTTGCTTAATCAATAAGAGCCAGATGGTACAAGACATGTTGAAACTAAAAAAATAGAAATTCTTATAACACTTGCATACTTCCAAGTACCTTTCTTCTTTATTAGTTACATCAATTTGTTTATTTGAGAGCTCTACAAAAGTTTCTCCATGGTAAATGACTTCCTGACCAATCAATTTTTCTTTCAATAGACCAACCAAGCTTGACTGGCATTGTTGCAGCTGATATAAATGAAGAAACATTGCTAAGGCAGCATAAATCTGTGATAGCCACATTTCTAACTTTTGATTATATTTTTTCTTCAATGGGGCATTTGTTGAACTCAACATCACCAGAATGCAGTTTCAAAAACAATTCACTTTTACCATAAGGCTCAGGATCAAATCCCAAAAACTTTGCTATTGCAAGTTTGAAAGTTAAAGGAGTGAATGGGGCGCCCGCCAATGGATGGATGCAAATAGTAACATTAGATACTATTGGCGGAAACGAGCAGGATATTATGTGGATTGATACATATGAATGTGAAAAGTTTTGAATCGGTCGACAAATATCAATATAATCTTTGTCAAGCAATGAATTCACATACATGTAATCCAATCCTTGATTTGGGAACAATTCATTTTAAACTTAGGGTAGACAACTTTGATAGACTACTTGATCAAAAAACTTGAGAGATTTTCCAGATGAGTCCCAATAGACATTTTTATTCTTTTCTCGGTTGGCTAATATGAGAAAAAGGGCATCAAAGAAGCTGGACATCTTGGTAGTCGCATAAAACAATCAAATGTTAGCAGAGTGCTCAAAGTCCGCATGTCCTGCAGAAGGTAGCTCAAAACGAATGTCGCGAAAGTATGATAAAGGATTCTGTCAACAAAACACATCCATTGAGAAAAAACGAACTTAATCCCATTGATGCAAAAAGACTTGCCACTAAGAACTTTGCATTTGCAACATGAGAATAGGTCTAATAGTGTATAATCATATAACGCAGAAAAAAAAGTTCCTTGCATACTTGTTTTGATGTGATGTTATCAAGTGCAATTACACATTAGGATGTCATTCCTAATGATTCCCATTTTTGCAAAATACCTCCCATTTGGGAAAAGAATTCATGACCACCTGAAATGGTCCAAACTGCATACTTTCAGAATTCAACTTCCCAGGTATTTCATGGTGATAGTGCGCCCTTGACAAGCATTTCAAAATATAGCATTACTTTCTCAAATGTATTCAGTTTCATAATTCTAGTTGTACAGTAGGAGTCAAAGCTTGTCTGATTGCACTTCATACCAGAATACATGCTTTCATTACGCAATTAAGGTAGTGAATGTATTATCTGCACTTAAATGCCACATCAAAGGGCAAATAGCAAGCATCATGCTTTAGCCATGCATAACACAAATGAAAATGCGGCATATTAGGGATATGATTATTGATGCTTGTAATCAGAGCAATGGAAAATCAAAGAGCAAGTTTAGAGTAGAAGACAAAACCCTATTTGCTGATATAATTGGATATAGAAATTAATTATTTACTACAATTTGAAATATTACGGTAAATAGAAGCCACCAGTCATCACTATTTGAATAGAAAATCAGTATTACAGAATCTAGTACTCCTAAGGTCAAGTCTGAGATAGAGTTTGCAAAAAGAAAAATAATGAAAACCTAAACTTTTGAGAGACTTTCTACCAAAGTACTGTATGAAGATTATATTCAACTTGAATACTTGGGTGCTGGGTGCTGCGGAGCTTGTAAACTTAGAATGCAAGCTGAAAAAAGTTTGACGACGAAAATATTTGCCAGGGTCGACATATGCTTCAATTGTTTGCTGTTTTGAGAGGCAATGCAACATAGTTTCTTCGCTTAAACGTTACAGGATCAAAAGCTTAGCAATGCAAAATTAGTGTTTAAATTATAATTATAGGATTAGATTAGGCTAAAAGAAGGCATTCCTGTTGACCGTTTCTTTGAAGAATCATTCTTCCATGTATATTGATCATTCAAATGAAAAAGGTCTCATACTTTATTTGTTAAAGGAATTACCATATTTACCTGTGAAGGCCCCAATAGATAGCAATGGATGTCTACATTCCTTCAAGCATTGCAAATTCACCTTTAAAGCTTTGTAAACACACATAAAACGGAACTTTCATTTCTATTCCCTGCTGTAATAATGCAGTTAATTTTTGAATCTGGGTAAGCTTATAACACCTTAATCCATGCAAATGAAAGAATTAGCTAGCATGATGATAAATAAATTATAGAATTATCTTGGGTTAAAATCCCATCACATTTTTTTAGTTGTCTCAAGCTGGTTAAGAAATGCATGTTTTTGTATATCTAAACTTAACACAAAGTTTTCCCACGTATATATTTGCTTCATATATATGGATGATAATGATATACAAATCGGAAAGTGATACTCTTCATTGATCAAAATTTGCAACTTTCTCTTAAAGATTGATCTAGGGCCTTAAGGCTATGGAATATGTATTTTTCTCAATCCTGCATTTCTTGGCAGATTTTAAGGGGTTTAAGCCTATTTTTGATGAGTTCATTATGGCTCACTAACAATTTGGATTTCTTTACCCTGCTACTTTACTTCTCCATCTATCGAGCTTCAATTTTTCAGGCCACGTAACAATAGTTCTAGCCTTTTAAAGTTCTTCAATCAAAAATCAAAGCGGGTCTTCCCTTGTCAGATTTTGTATACAGCTTGCTGCATCTCATTACTATTGATCCAAAATAGTGTAGTTTAGGCAATTTTTTGTCTATCAATACACAAGAGCCGCTGTAACCGACGCGCTCCACGTGAAGTCAAGTTTTCATTTTCTATACTATGTACCTTTTTCATTATATATTCATATTGGAAAAGCGATGTTTTCATTTTGTAACTATTATCTTGGAATGTGATGTGCCACCAAGGTCATTCAAAACAGATCAAGAATTAGATAACATGAGCATCTAATTCATATTTTGAAGGTTACAAATCGATGAATGAATTAGAATGTCTCGCAGTATAGGTGACGAATCAAGTATAATTATCATTCCCTAACTCAATACTACCTCAATAGAATAGAGCTCATAGGAAGTGCAATATTGTGGCTAGACAGAGATACAGTATATGCACTCTTATCGAAACAGGAGAGTTCACACAGTCGCAACAGGGCTCTGGGTAGGCGGTATAACTGGAGCGTTTGAAGGCTCTTCCGTTGGTGGATACGTTGGCAATGGAGTATGTTTCCTTGTAGGCTTCTTTGTCGGCTTTGGTTTCCTCGTTGGAGTTGGTGGATTAACGTTGGCGCATGTTGTGGGCTTAAACTTACTATTTTGACAAATCATATCTTGAATCCACGTAACATAGGTGGACACTCGGGTGTATACACCTGGAAAGTCCGGCACTGCACACCCACTCGAATCACCAAAGGATACAATACCAACTAGGATATCTTCATTTACATTTTTGCCTCGAATAACTAATGGACCTCCCGAGTCACCATGGCAAACACCCCTGCCACCTAGAGGGGCACCGGCACAAATCATAGTGGACGGATCGATTCTTCCATTGTAGGAGTTGCTATCGTTACAGTCTTGTTGAGATATAGTCGGTATAGATACTTCCATGAGGTATTCTGGATCAGTTTCTTCATTATCAATGTAGCCAAAGCCCATCACAGTCAATGATTGACCAACTTTTGGTGTACTAGAGACACTATTGAGTTTGATCAGTGGAACTCCATTGACAGGTTTATCCAAAATAAGTATACCCAAATCCGCTGCCTTTGTATCGGAGTTATAATTTGGATAAGGAATTCGTTTGATAACCTTTCGAGAATATTCGTAGCCCGTAAAGTAAGTGAGAGTTGTTGCATTCACCTGCACAGTAACGCTAACAATCGGTAAATTGGCATCAATACAATGAGCTGCTGTCAAAACAACATCTTGAGCTATTAGGGACCCTCCACATACACTATAATCAAACTTTGTTGAACCTGGCATCCTTTCCTTAATCTCAACATACGTAAAGTAAGGAAATCGGATCGGATTAGCAACCTTGCCACCGATGATACGAGCATTCAAATCTCTTTTTTCTTCTTGTAGAGATGCCGAGCACACCATGATAAGGATGAGGTACATCCAGATGAAGCTTCCATGTGCAAAGATCGTCATTTTCATGATTGTGATCTGTCGGATAGATATTTTAAGTTTTATGTCAACAAGGCATTTACAATACTACATTTTTTTGCGACATGTCAATCCCGCTCGTACGTATTATCGAAAATACATAGGATTCCAAATTCATATTTTACTGAAGTGCCACCCTGGCATGGGTCTTAGAATCGAAAAGCCCTCACTGATGACATATCTAAGTGTAATTCAAATTGGATTTAAACATTCTACACAAAATTTTATTTGCCTAATCAGTAACTGGTAATCGATTTATTCGCGCTCGTACGCATCATAATAGAAAATACAGATCGGTCTGTCGGACTTATTGTTTTAATATTGATACCAACTAGGCAACACCAACAATTTGTTTCACAACCACTTTTTTTTCGATGTGCCAATCCCAGTTTCTAGAGACCATCCTAAATACATAACATTCCAAATTACTGACGTGCCAACCTGGTATTGGTCTTCGAATCGAAAAGCCCTGAATGATAACACTTCCAAACTTTTATATTCCAACATCTCTCTCTACGCCGGAAGTGCAATTCGACAACATTCTACACAAAATTTTATTTGCCAAATCAGTAACTGGTAAATCTAATGAAGCTATATGTTCCCAATTTTCGAACCTTAATTGTTCTAAAAATTGATCCCTTCAATAGAATGTTTTTCTTCTTTGGAGAAATAAATGATGCAATTTTGAATCAACATCAAAAAGTATTACTTTAGATTTCCATATCATACAACTGTGCACTTCTTGGGAGCATCGGTATGTTCTTTATGGGCATTGAAACTTCAGAATGTTAATAGTTTGGGCTTTAATGTTGTCTGCAAGATCATGCATCCCTCACTGATCATTTTTTTAAGCTTCTAATACTGATGCTTGTTTTCTTATTCTTTTTTTTATTCTTCAAGTCTGCACATTCTTTCCAGATTTATTGTTGAGATACTATCCTTTTCCATAGAATTACTTGCATTACTGTGTTTTGGCATGAGTGAAGAGCTATGTATTCTTTTTTGTAAACGGATCCCTTGAATCATGCAGCAATAGGGATTATATAAGAGTAGGATTTGATTTCTGAAGTATAACAAGTGCATCCACCATACAATGTTATCCGGTGTTGCATCACGCTGAATCTTTACCCAAAAGGCATTAAAATTTCATTTATGGCAATCAAGTAATGTCCGCATCTAGGAGGTAGTTCCAAACTCCACTGGGTGTGGTACTAGATCATGGAATCGACACTGAAATTATTTATTGGAATTAGAAAATGTAAGTGTGCTAACGTTAACAAGTAACTCTTACAATGCTCGAAAAACCTGCTAAAATATTTTCTAGAGCGAATTAGCGTGTTGGTTCATTAGTCACTTGATATTGTTATGTGAGACATACGCGAATTAGCTTGGGTATGTCATTTCCAGGAAAGAAGAGAAATCGATTAATGTGGAGTTTTAATGCGCGTTTTCAAGAATATTCTGTTGGATAAAAATAAATCTCCAAATCTAATGAAAATATTAATGAATAGAGCAAAAAAAGTAAATATTGACTAAGCATTTAATATTTAAGCGTAATGTTGCACACCAAGTTTTCTTGAAGATTGATTGTGTGTTAGTTCTAGCCTTTTAAATTAGTAATCACAACTTTCAAGTGCAACTTTTGTTGACCTTTTCTTTCATCTGTTTGCTCAACTGAATAGAAGACTTTCTAACAGATGTGCTTTAACAGCGGTGATCCTCATCCTCAGAGATGTACACTATATCTTCAACTAGATCTTCGTTGAAATTGCGTAACTGATGAGGGAGCATCTACAATTGCAGAAGCTATGAAGGTAAAGGGATCACTGACATCGTTAAATCTGAGCGAGAATGAAATGAAGTATAGGGAGTGATTACATTTTCAAAGCATTAAGGTTCAATTCATCACTCTCACAATTAAATGTCCCAATTATGGTTGCTCCACCGTCATAAAAGCAATGTCAGCTTGATCTACGATGGGCTCCCTTCCAGGACTTGAAGACTCAACAACTCTAGATGGGGTTAGGGGTTAGGGAATCTACTGCAACCTTCTACTCAAATATATTGCTTACCAATGGAAGAAGCAAGTCTCCACAAGAACTTATGTTTGGAAATAAGTCTCATTGTGTCAATAACCTAAGATTGTTTGGTGAAATGGGTGTGGTTACGACAAAGGAAAAGATTCAAGGAAAGTTGAAGGATCGAGGCACCGTGCGCATGTTCGTTGGATACCCACCAAGTCATGCTTGCAATGTCTACAGGATGCTGAACATGAGCACAAGGCATGTCATCAAATCAAGGGACATTAAATGGTTACATAAGACTTATGATACTGCTGTGTAAAGGAAGATCCTGAAAGTGAAAAGGATGATGAAATGGATGATGATGATCCCACCATCCTGTGGCTGGATCAATCATTTTGAGAGCCAGCAGAGAGTGAGTCTTGAGTGGTGTCTTTATTGTAAAAGGACCCACCAGATCCATACTAACCATGACCCACGGGTCAGATTGTGCTATCTTGGGAGGTAGTAAGCCATTTTTCTTTCGCTCCAGTTTTGTCAATTGACAAACTGGACAAGTGGAACACAAACGCTCCACATTCTGCGTGAGACCAGGCCACGTCATAGTGTTCCTGATTGCCTTCTCAGTCCTACTCTGTCCTGGGTGATGTAAGTGTTAATGATACAAGGAAAGTACCTTTTGTCTTAAGGACTGAGGAATGTAGTTTTTTTGTTTATAGCACAGAAGGTCATATCCCTCAATGTGCTGCATAGTATAATAACGTTGTAATAGTCCCTTATCTCTGAGTCCAGGGACTTTCATCTGCTCCTTGAATATTAAGGCAGTATGCATTGGGAATTTGATGCTACTGTGTTCTGATTCTGACAGAAGCGTAAGTGCTTCCTCTTGTGGAATCACCAGTTCATCAATGTCTAAGCAAGATAAAGCATCTGCTGCAACATTTTTATTTCCTGGGAGGTACTCAAATGTTACCCCATACTCTTCCAAGAGTAAAAGCCAGCAAAAAGCACAATCTGATGCTTCTAATCCATGAAAGTTATTATTCTTATGGTCTGTATAGACTATGATTGGGTACCCTAACAAGATATTCTTGTATTCCTTGCAGGTTTCAATAGTAGATAACAACTCACATTCAATGGTGGTGGTGTATCTTCTTTGGGCTGCATTAAGCTTACTGGAATAAAAAGCTATAGGCTCTTTATCCTGCATGATTACCGCACCTAGCTGATGATCAGAAGCATCAGGGTATATGTGGAATGGTTTTTCAAAATCTGGGTATGATAATGATTCCTCTGTTTCAAAAACCTTTTTGATTTTTTTAAAAGCCTGTTGATGGGTTGGGAGTCATTCAAACTTGACTTTGCTTGAGGTGAGACTAGTCAATGGGGCTAGTACTTCACTCCTGCAAAGCCACATGTTGCGGTAGTGGTTGACTATGCCAATGAAGTGGGGTAGTTCTTTTCTGGTGTTTGGAGCCTTGATTTGAGGATGGCTTCCACCTTTCTTTGAACTGGCTGTATTCCTTTTCCGGTTATCCAGTAGCCCAGGTATTCAATTTGTTCTGCAAAGAACTTTGATTTGGATGCATTGACTCTCATACCCGTAGTGGAGAGTCTTGCTAGAACCATTTCCAACTTATTTAAATGATCATTCAAACTTTTGTTGGTCAGTATCAATAAATCATCAAGATAGATTTCACAAACTCCATATCTTGTGTAAGTTTGGACATGACATTTTGAAAAACGACAGGGGCAATTTTGATTCCCATGTGTAAGCGTTTATACTTCTATTTTCACCAAGGTAAGATTATTGTGCATATCTTTTGGGCATCAGCATCTAACTTGATGTGATGGTAAACCATGTTGAAATCCAAGGCAGTGGCAATGGTGAACCCTTCCATGGATCAGATCATGTCCCCAATCTTTGATATTGGAAATGGGTGACGTTTAAGCAAGGAGCTGAGTTTCTGAAGTCATAAGCAACTCTTATAGTTCCGTTTTTCTTAGAAATAGCAAATGTTGGGGATGCCCATTCATAAGTATAATCTCCTTCTAGGACTCCTATGTCCACCAATCTGGCAAATTTTGTAGTTTGCTGCTGCTACACTGCTCTAGGGACAATATATGGGCAAGCACGTACTGGTTTTACTCCTTTTATTTATTAAATGTAGACTAATAGGATCCATATTAGATTCTCCTAATGTCCCATCAAAGAGATGCTTATAATTTACATTCTGATTCTAAGGTCTTAGTGGAGCAAGAAAATTTGTCCACAAGACTTCATGATTCAATTGAAGCTAAATAAACTGCAACAAGGGCCTCCTGAGTATTCAGAGTGCCTCTGTCTTTCATGGGTATAGTATCTGTATCCCAAGTGACCGTATGATAGTTGAAATAAAGTATAATACCTAATTCTCCAAGAAGATCTCGGCCAATGATCATGTCATATGTGCTTGATGCCTTTGAACGGTCATCAACATGAAATGTCCAAGAAATTTGTTTCTTCAGATTGAATTCTGGAAGTAAAAAGGTTAGGGATTAGCTTCTTGATCCTTCAGGCAAGGTAGGCCACACACATCTCTTTGTCTTAGTAACCTATAGTGGTATTGCTAGACTGTATTGCTTACAACCTATAGTATTAGGTATTTTCTTAATCAACTTCACTCAAAGGTATGTCATGCTCTACCAACTAGGGTGGTCAAGTAATCATCTTTGTCAGTCAAATCTATGAGTTCATCCAATTCATGCACCACAGACAAATGAGGAATTCCTGTGCTTCCAGGGATGGTGCTGGGGTAGTTAACAAAACCACAACTTTTATCAGTCTACTTGATTCCCTAGTTTCCCTGGATCTGCTGCCTTGCTTGATGTCTCCCCGTTGTCAAACAAGTTCTTGCGGATATCAGTGATATCAATTGCAAGCTGAATATCTGCTGAGGTAAGATATTGATTTTCAGCATCTACAATCATTCTTTTTATGTTCTGCATCCAATACATTAATCCTTTAAGCTCATTGATGCAGTAAAGTCCAAAGATAATGGGACTCTATGCCTTTGTCGCTTAAAAACACTTAGCATGATCATCTGCAATGTTGGAGATATCCTTTTCTTTCATTTGCAGGTAGACATCAAAGTTGGGAAAGTATTCCTTAACAAATACTGCAGCCTCTCCAGCACTAAACTTGCACACAGTTAGTGCCCTTAAAGTTATCAACACCTGAGGTGCATAACCTGTTTCTGTTGTAAGTTCCATAAATGAATATGGATTTAAAGTGAAATAGTGTAAACTGAAATTTCCAGTTATATATTGCACAAACAAGAGTTAGTATTACTCTGCTTGACAGCCCAGATGCATGCCATCTGATTGATGGCAATACTGCCCTCTGGCATAGGTGCATAATATGTGCTTGCTGACAATACACAGTTGACTGAGTGGTTATCAATCCCGGGTCATGTGCTTTCCTCTCCATCTTGAGGTCATCCCTCTGAGCTGTGGATCTGTAAAGCGCTACCCATTGTTGTCAGACCTGGGCAACTACTGCGACAATACAGTGTTGGATGCACATGATTTTGGGAACATAATTGGGCATTACCAATCCATAGTCCTCTTCACAAACAATCCAACACCAAGATTGTATCATAGCAAGGTCAATCCTGCAGGTTCAGTATGAAAATCAATTCCAACAGTATCACTTCTTTACTTTGTTGAACAAAATCTAGCATAAAGCCATGTCCAGTTGTAAGAGTTGTGAATATAGGCTGAATAAGCACAACTCAATCATTGAGTTCGTGCACTTAACAATGCGCTATTTGGCCTGATAAACAGTATAAAAGTAGAATTTTGCCCATTTGACAACACTCTGGTTATCCAACCAAGTACAGTATTCGTCATTTCATCTACAACATGTTACGATGATATGCCATTTGTTATTCTCACTTTACGTTAAGAAAGCATCCTCGAATACGTTCAAACACAATAAACGGACGAACAAGTACTCTTCAAAAATCAAACACAACAAACGGACGAATATTAGGAGAGCCACCAGTGCGGAAAGATAGAAAATGATTTCGAGCCATGGAATCAAAATGGAACTTTTGTGTCATCAATACAGAGAGTTCAAGGAATTGTTGAGAGACGTAAAGGATGTTGAAGTTCTACTAACTTGTCGTAGAGACCAAAGGACGATGGATGTCGAAATTCCAAAGTACTCACATGTGCAATGCCGCACCGACGGAAACGTAGTCTCCTTCATTGTCCATGCTTTGAAGGTAAACTCTGTCGTAACATCACTAGATCTTAGTTACATAGATGAACTGCAAGATGAAGATGCATCAGCAATTGCAGAACATTTAAAAGTGAATACAGCACTAATATCACTAAGGCTTGCAAATGTTTCGTTGCGAAGCAAAACAGGAACCATAATTGCCAAGGCATTGAAGTTGAATCATTCGCTGACATCTCTAGACCTTAGCTATAATTTTCTTGGAGACGAGGGAGCATCAGCAATTGCCGAAGCCCTAGAAGTTAATCATTCCTTGAAATTTCTAAACCTTAAAGGTAATTATGTTGGGAATCAGGGAGCTGTAGCAATTGCTGCAGCACTGAAGGTGAATTCATCCTTGACGTCGCTCAATCTTAGTTTTAATTTGTTTGGAAAAGAGGGACACTTGAAAATTGCCGAGGCTTTGAAATTAAATTCATCTTTGACATCGCTTGACCTTGGGGGGGGGGGAAAGCCTTCCACCAGAGTTTGCATCAGTACTCTTCAACGCTTTGAAAGAAAATGCATCTGTGATGTCACTAAATCTTGAATATTCTTCATTGGCAAAAGCACCAGAAATCGCCACACTAATGAAATCGAATCATTCCTTGAAGTCATTAGACCTTAGCGTGAATTACCTTGGCAGAGAGGGAGCAACAGTAATTGCTGAATGGCTGAAAGTAAATTCATGTTTAGAATCACTGAATATAGGTAATAATTCTTTTGGAGACGAGGGAGTATCGGCAATCGCAGAAGCTTTGAAATCAAATTCATCTTTGAAATATCTAAACCTTGAGAGAAATCTCATTAAAGAAGAGGGAGCATGTGCAATTGCCGAAGCGTTGAAGTTTAATTCGTCGTCGTTAATGTCATTAAATCTAGGAATCAATTCCCTTGGAAAAGAGGGAGCATCAAAAATTGCCGAGATGTTGAAGGTGAATGATTCCCTGATGTCACTAAGTCTTGCGGCTAATTCCCTTGAAATTGAGGGAGCATCAGCAATTGTCCATGCGTTACATATGAATTCTTCACTTACATCACTAGATCTTCGGAGTAATTGCTTTGGAAAAAAGGGAGCATCGGTCATTGCAAAAGCAATAAAATATAATTCAAGCTTGACAGCACTCAACCTTGCGGATAATTCCTTTGGGAATGAAGGAGTATCGGAAATTGTTGCAGCCTTGAAAACAAATTCATCTTTGATGTCACTAGATCTTAGTCGCAATGGCATAACTGGTGCGGGAGCATCTGCAATTGCAGAAGCGTTGAAAGTGAATACATCATTGACATCTTTAAATCTTTGCTCTAATGATATTGAACTAACGGAAGCAATCACTATTTCCAGAGCATTAAGATTCAATCCATCTCTCTCACAATTGATTATTGAGGAAAGAAACCTCAGAGCTTGTTTTGAGGAACTTCCAGATCTTGCTGTCAATACGGAATGCTATCAGAAAGTCTTGTTGGAAGTGCTTATTGGCAAGGAAGGTGGACAAGTTTTAGCCAACAAGTATCGTATGCAATTTCCAGTTACATACGCGGGAACATATTATTGAATTGATAGTATATGATTCTATGTGGAGTAAATACCTTTCCATTTTTCCAAAATTACACATACAGAAGTTAAGCTGAAATATTGTGAGTATTTACCCCATAAGCTGACTTCTTCCATTAATCACAGATTCTCTTGTAGATGCCTGAAATCAAAAATATACAGGACATGCAATAAATGTGTAGTCAACACCATGTCCTTCATTCCACACGTTTTTGAAATAGAAAGCAAGCAGAAGGAATGCATTGAATCATAGGATATTCCGGCTTTGCAGGATTTAACTGCTTTTTAAGGGCATTAATTTCCTCTAAAGGTAAGGATGAGGCCTTTTCCCCCCTGAGCAAGCTTGGTCCAATTCTTGGCCTTTGTGCTGTTTGACCTTTGCAATATCAAGAGATTCGGCCATATTGAGGGTATTTTTGACACAGTAGTGACACCACATTTTGGTTTTCTGTTTTTTGAAGCTGGACCTACACCTACACTACTGGTAAGGGGGGTGCTATTTTCTACTGCTACTGTCTGAGTTGGTCCATTCGCGCGTCAAATCTTGTCCAGATTCTCAAGTCATATGAAATAAGATATTGCAGATTCATAATCCATTTCATAAGTATCAATATTGGCTGAAACAATTGCTCCATGCCAGTTTGGAGGTTTGGTCTGGTCAAGAATCTCATTGATTTCATCTTGAGTCAGGGGTGTAGGCTTTTCCTCAGGAAAAATTAGTAGATAGCAGTTAAGTTCATTGAGCCACTCTAGATATTATTGAGCAGTAGTATTAGATCCCATGAAGAGGCATCTCCTCATGAAATAGTTTTGAATCACAATGGCGCCCCAAGAGATAAAGTCCTATTGTGTTTGGGATTAGCTTCTTGATCCTTCAGCCAAGGTAGGTCATGCACCTCCAAGGTAATACTTAACCGGAGGTTACCTGAAATGGACACACTCTTTGTATGTTCACTCTTCCTGATACAACTCCTCTTTGGATTTAAATTATTCCATTACTGTACACTTTAGTTACTGGGTATGGTCAAGTACGAGGTGTTGACAACTTCCGGAGAATTCCGGGAGTATTTAATAGTATTTGGTCTCCAACTTTATATTCATACAGAATTTGACTCTTATTTTCCTTATTTTTAGACTTGGTAATTAAATCTTGTTTTCGTTTCTGCATTCAATTCCAATTTGCCTTATATGCAATATTGTGAATCATGTCTTTGCCAAACACTAACTGACAGGGTGTAGCCTGTATTGTTGTATGATAGGTGCTTCTAATAGCCCATGCAGTAGTAAGTCATATCCGTTAAAACTTCATCT
>CAAAJI010000764.1:0-19662 GCA_900642245.1 Fragilaria radians | reverse complement strand
CTTGGATCCTGGTGGTAGCATATTTACGGTTGTGTGTGTGCTTCTATCTATGTGAAGAATATTTCTCCTTGTTATTTATTTATGTTGGGGTGGCGAACGTTGCTTTTTTGTACGCCGGCGTTGTCACGAGCCCAATCTGTGAGAGATGGAATGGTGGGAATCGAAGAGATTAGTGGCTGTGGTTGAGAATTATGGAACAAATAGGCCCAAGACAGAAACACGAACGAAACCTTCGCTGGAAATGAAAGTTCTAAAAAATCCATCTGTCTCAATCCGTTTGATATCCAAATTTTAGAAATAGATGGTTCTCTCCTTTTTCTATATATCACGGAATACAAATGGGATGCCCATCCGGTCATTGTAATGACTATTTCTTCTTCTTAAGAATATTCCGAAATGTCATCCACGAAGTCAGGGGAACAAGAGTAACACGAATATGGCCTTCGCATCGAAAACTTAGAATTAGAGGTCCCGTCAATCACGAACGTGATACAATAAATCGACGAGGAATGTCTCCAATTTACTTATGCCCATAGAAAGGCAATATATAAATTTTCTGCATTTGCATTAACTACCAGTCGAAAATCATCATTATAGGACCTCAAAACAATCCCACGCGACAAGAGTCAATTCAATCGTAGATAAAAATGACAGTACGTATAGTATTTTCGAAACAGTGCACACACAGGGGTTGTGGGATGGAGTCCTTCAGGTAATACATAATAACGTTGCTTCCACAGAGAATATTTTTCGACCAAAAAGTTGCTTCCCCATTCTTCTTGAAGTCAGTTCCTTTGTATCCATGAATTTATTCCCTATTTGTTTTTGCATCTTTATTAAGCAGAGCATTCTCCACCCGCATGTTGCTATAGACAATTAAATCAATTTACGCCTCTCTTTATTAGAAGACTTCCAGTTTCCTTTTCATCAGTTCCATGGCTTGGGTCTTAGTTCAAGTCGCTTTTTTTGTGTGGCCGGGGTATACTTGGCCACCATGTTTTTTTCATTTTGAACGTGCGCCCCCATCAGGTAACTTTGCACTATTGTGAATGGAGGTACATAAATTATGATCCAAAATCAATAGTGCGTTTCTATCATTGGATCTTGTATCCTCTAGAGTGGATCTTTTATCCTATCTTCAACAGGTATGAAGAGTTGGCATGATTTGAATCATAGTGATTTCTGCCTAATTAGTGCGGTCCTATACAGCGGTACACATGCTTTCCATTTACAAGCAATACTAAGTCATCAATAAATCTTTTTGATGAAATACTATTTCTTATCACTCAAATTTGTGGATGGAATGAAATCGAACGACCAATTGTAACTATCCAGGAATAGATGTGTGAATCCATTGAATATCCTAAATGTTTATATTTACTTGTAGTATCAGTAATGGAAGTCTCCAGTTCTGGTACAAAGATACATTTCTTAGCTTATTTATTTTTAAGCTGAATATTGCTCGTGACCTTTTTAAACTTCAGTTTTTAGCTCCCTGATTCATATCTCCACTTATGTCAAGTGTATTATCATTTATGCTACATACTCCAACTGCGCAGAGCTGCAACTCGGATGTTATACTTGTAAGCCAATCAGACACTCTTACATTGATTCTTGCAACAGATTTGTCTTCCCATTTTGTCTTCTTGGTTGATCCAATCTTCACCCAAACAGGTAACTCTTTGAACCCTATAACCTTTGATAGAAAGGTGACCGACCGCCTCTCCTAATCTTCTTTTTTCTTACCCAAAAAACAATGAAACCTATATTTGAACTTCCATTTCAAATCTAAAGTCTGGTTTGGCCAAACATGGATAAACTTCCAAAAAATTAGACTTGACTTGAATCAACAGTAACAGAGGAACATCGATTTTGGTTACGTATGAAGGGAGATGAAAATCTCTATCATCAACTTGAAAAAGATTAATCGATGTATGAAAACCAAAAAAAAGAATGAGATTGTAACCTAGATTTTAGTGAATTTTTAAAAATCCCAACAATTAGAGCCATTTCAATCTTATCCCAGAACAACTACTACCAGTCTGTTTTACACTTGATTACTTCCTCTCATCCCATTTTCATGCAAGTATTATCCGTTTTGCCCGGATGTTTAACATTTACCAATTTTTTTCTCTATCTTTTTCTCCAGATGTATTTCTTTACTGATAAAATTATCAAATGCAAGCTTTCCCGTAAGCAACGTCATCCTTATTTAAGATTAAGTGATACGCTCTTTACTTGAGTTTTTAAGGTTACCACAACAGTTGCATAGTAAAAAAATTGTCATTTTTCGGCCGACGACATGACACGAAGCCTCGGTATTTGATAATTCTCGTGAAAGATGATACCTAACGTCTCCTCCAAGCCTCTATACTTTTGGACATTAGTATTGGTTGTCATGTGCGCATTGATATTTGCAATTTCAACACTGTCATCGTCGTCAACGCCTTCGAACTCATCCAATGACCTCCATCATGGTATACAATCCAAGCATTCTTCTTCAGGATTACATGACGAAATCTACACATCGAAAGATAGATACTCAGATCTCGATAAATTTGCAGAAAGATATGTAGGAGATGATGATACATCGACTATACAAGCTGCCCCTCATGACGATGATGGTTTTCGTACTGAACTTTTTATTCAAGATGTTGATAATGTTCAAGAAAAAAGTTTCAAAGACGTCAATTCATCGTTACACAATGGCGATATTTACTTCTTTGAAAAATATTGTGATTTGCAAGGTGATGAGTGGTGGCCATCAGATTGGAGAATAAGAACTCCATTCTTTTTATTGATTGGCACAAAAAAAGGAGGAACATCATCCCTCCATTCATGGTTAGGACAACATCCACAAATAGTTCAGCCACGTGTCAAGGAACTTTTATACTTTTTACCCAAACAAAAGCCAAAATTTGACAATATCACTCAAAAGTTCTTGGTTCGAGATATTCGATCTGATATCTATAGTGAGGATTATGAAGATGCAACCTTGCAATTTGATGATACATTCATTACCTTTGAGTCGACTCCTGGATATCTCTTTTTCAGTACATTATCGCGAGTTCCAATTCTCTGTACTATGCCTTGGGTAAAATTATTGATCACCCTACGAAATCCAGTGGATCGTGTTTTCTCGAATTACAACTTCCTGTTGGACTTTGCCATACGACACGATGTAAAGTCGGAAAACTTCCCCACACTAGATCAGATGATTCAAAGAGATGTCCAACTTTTGAAAGAAACGGGTGTCTTACCAAAGACACCTTCACCATCCTTTTACGGTTCAATTCAAGAACGAGTGGCGTGGACGACGTATCAAACCGAAATTCAAAAGCAGCGTATTCCTTACAACGAAGGAGTTGTCGGACGTGGCTTGTATATCCTTCAGTTGCAAGAGTGGTACAGGGGCTTGCAAGAATTGGGACGCGATCCCGAGTCCGAGATTTTAATTGTACGAAATGACGAGATGAAGTATCGTCCAGATGATGTATACCAAAAAATTCTTTGGTGGTTGGAACTTCCAGCTTTCACTCCAGATTATACATCGAAACTTGTGACGACGTATAGAAGTGAGGCCATGAGTAAGGAATCGAAACACTTATTGGATGACTTGTTCCGACCGTACAATCAACGTTTATTCCATTTGTTGGGCTGGGATGACAATGTTTGGGATATAAATTATGAAAAAGAATTGGAAGAAGCAGAAAGCGAAGAAATCGCTGAGGAGGAAGAAGAAGAAGCGATTGAAGAGAATATGAACGAGAAGGAACTTGAACATATTTACGATCTACCAAACTATGACGAAGTAAAGGCCAAAAATTTCACCGATAAATGGTGCGTCTTGGATAAGGTATCGTGGTTTCCACCACCCAATAAAATTTGGCAGCTACGTGCCCCTTATTTCATCTTGCCAGGTGCTAAGAAATCTGGTACTACATCCCTTGCCAAATACCTTATGCAGCATTCTCTGGTAGAAAACGCGAGGACAAAAGAATTGCAATTCTTTCTGAATAAGAACTTCTTGGATGGTTATATTACACCTGAGGGGAAGACTCGGGTAAGGGAGGCTAGATCTCACCTGTATCAGATAGATTACCACTCCGAGCAGCTACGTCACAATACATCCTTAATTTCATTCGACGGCACTCCCGGTTATATGTTCAAAAGTGATTTCATCCCACAGCGTATTCTATGCGTCGCACCATGGATCAAATTAGTTATTATTCTTCGAAATCCTGTTGATCGAGCCTACAGCAACTGGGCATTTGCAATGTGGCGAAACCACGTAAAAAACGTGATACCTTTTGAAACGTACATAGAGTATGATATTGAACTCTTGCAGAAACATGGCTTTTTTCAAGCACAGAATCCACAGGAAGAAGAAAAGGCTTGGCATGGGTACATGCAAGAACAAACAGAGGGTCCAATAGGTAGGTCGCTCTATGAAATTCAACTTCGTCAATGGTTCCAGGCACTACGTGACATTGGACGAGATCCCAAAACTCTTGTTCATATTTTACGAACAGAGCATTTGAAACAAGATTTACAAGGGGAAATGAAGAAGATACATAAATTCCTTGGTCTTCCTTATGAGCCTGTGGTGGAAGAGAAGGAGTATGACGTCACATCGTATACGGCACCCATGAAGAATGAAACACGGCAACGATTGGAGAAACTATATGATCCCTACAATCAAAGATTTTACCAACTTTTACAAGAAAATGGATTTGGCAAAGAGTGGTATGGTATTTGGGATCAACATTAAAAAATGTATTACATGGTACCTAGGAAATGTTATCACCGAGGCAAATAATTAAGAAAGCCGATCAAGCTTTTGCGGTCCTTGAAAAAATCTGACAAGATGCATCCCAAGCATGTTGCTAAATCACTTTATCGCGATACATAATGAATTTGTTGTATCATGGGATGGTCTAATCAAGTCACCTTTATTCTTCTATCCTGGAAATGTGTTAAATTAAAGTAAATATTTTTTTGTAAAAAACGATGAAACCTTGATATTTTATTTCTGGAAATCTAAAATCATTTAGGCATTACACTTATGCAAAACAAAAGTACAAGGAAATTTCATTTGGAATGAAAGAAAAGAGAAGATATGGCAACAATTTGAGAGAGTTAGATCAACGTACTCTACCCATGAGAAAAAAAATTTGCTTCTGAGGTTTTTTTCGAAACTTCAAGAGCCTATCTAGAAAGAGAAAGAGCTGCTTAAGCATAGTCTCCAATCGCCACATTACAGTCCTTCCTTGCCAGTCACAGGATACAGCAAACACTTCAGCCTTACTTCCTTACATGGGTATGTGTTCCCTCTACCAGTAACAACGCTGTTAATAGTAATAATTCATATTAATGAGTAGGAAAATGCTCCATAATACTAGTACAGGTTATTTGAGAATATCACTTTTTAACACCTCTGCGCATCTATCTGTGGACAACATTTCTGCCAAAAACGTTCAATCTTGTGTCTCGAAAAAATGGAAAATAAAAATTTGTCACAGCAATTCAATAGTGATTTTTTCACAACGGAGAAATCCTCTTCAACAAACCAGCACAGAATTCTTCAAATCTAACGCTTTCCACAGTCTTCGAGCAATTTAGCATTCTTGACGTGGCTCCTCCGCTGCTCTGTTTGCCGAAATTTAAAAAATCAGGATGCTGCTCTTGAATTTATTATAAATTAAAAATTTTAATCTGTACTCAGACTTTGCTTTGCCTGTTCAGAAACAATCTATTTATATTCATAACTGTGTAGTTGAATGAGCTCAGTGGATATAATCAACGATTGGCACTTCAGGACCTGAACTACTGGTGTTCTGCATTTCAATTTCTTCAAAATGCCATTTACAAGCCCAAGCACAAAATCCGCGATATATTGCAATACTTCATTCTGAATAGTAACAGTTAATTCATCAAACAGTTTGCAATAATATTTACAATCCTTTATCATTGCAATTGCATCCGCCTTCACAACACCAAACCCAACTTCTATTAAATTATACTCATTTTTTCTTTGTCAAGAATTTGTCTCCCACACACTGACTCTAATAGGGTACACTTCAGCCTATACAAGGATTTCTGTAGCTCTCTGAACAGCAACAAACAAAGCATTTACTTCTTCAATAATTGCTTCCACACAGCAACAGATACCCACCATTGCTATGCAGGAGTGAAGCTAGGCGCCTTTATTCCAAATATTCTTCAATGCTTTCTGTGTTGGTAACGAACCATTTGCACACTTTGCCTCCTGGATCAGGTTTTGTTGATGTTGCAAGAATCCTATCAATATACTGACATTGAAAAAAACTTTGTTAGACAATTCAGGACCAAGATATCTGATTGATACAATGCACACCAAATCCAAGAAAAACAATGAGGTTAAGCTTCATTTGAATATTGGCATCCACACGACAGTGACTCCCGATCATTCTTGTGGCACCGTCTGGTGTACCCCAATCAACTTTTATTTCCATTATGGATCAGAGATGCTAAACCAAGTATTATAAAACACAAATTTATATTTGCCAATATGTCATTCGAACATTTGTAGCAAAAGAGCATGAAAGCTTTTCTCTCCATGAAAAAAGCAAGCGTGAATGTCAAAAGAACTTGTGAGTATATTAGTATAGACGTCAAAGGCAACAGATTCGCACAAACACATTATCCTTAAAAATTCCTTGATATCTCCATCATTAAGAAATGTATCCTTGGTCATAGTCAGGCCAGCGTATATTCAGCTTTTTGGCCGCGCGGACCTAACGACTCAAAAGCAAGATGACAGAATTGTCAAATATTACAACTCATATTAAAGTAAATTGAGAAGAGTACTATAATGGGAAGAGTATCTGAAATGTTCTGTAGAAAAGAAAATTCTTTGAAATGGTATCCAAAACGTTTGTCAATGTCCTGAATGCATTTTGAATCTCAAAACAAAGTGAATACATTTTCTGCTTTGACGCTGATATTGTTGAGAAACATATTGGTGACATGTCTTTCGACTTGAATGAAAAAGAAGAGTGCGGAATAAACAAAGACATTTAGCAATGTTCATGAATATCAAGGATGACAAAATGTGTACAGTTCGAATAGAAAAACGTGAAACAGTTCAAATTATGAATCAAGTATATTTTGCTGGGTTGTCATTTGTATGGCTACTCGCCAAATGGTTCCTGTAGTGGTAAGTAACAACTGCGTAAATGGAAGGGTTTGTAAGGCTCATACAACTAATCATAAGATCACAAGAAGTCTGCGCGAGAAGATGATTATATCCTTGCATGAGATAAAAATAATACGCTGAATAGATTGTATGCTGCTAAGTATTAAAAACCGAATTCACATCAAAAGCAATTAGTAACTCACTTTTGCAAGCTAATTCGATTCGAATCGCAAACTATTGGCTGGAATGAATACGTAATGTCAACAATACTTGCATATGACTGAGTTCTGGAAACAAAGAGGATACCTTAGATTTGACTGGCAAGGTGCTTTGTCCAGTATAGTAGCAAATTGTGAGACGTGGTGAGTGATTCCCCCAACAATGGTATCATTGGCACAGTGTCAGCTTTGTGTGATGAAGAAAAGATTAAAGGTGTAAACTCGGAAAAATGAGGTGGATGGGTTTACAGGTAAAAAGAGCTCTCGCTATAGGGATCGAACCTATGGCCTCAGGATTAACAGTCCCGCGCTCTACCAACTGAGCTAAGCGAGAAGTGCTTGTTGCTTTGGAGAGTATTTAAATTTATAAAAATTATGTATACTCACATTGACTAAGCTTTCTCAAGCCTACACTCCTATATTTCAAAATATGCTAACATACAAAGGTGAACTAGAAACATATTCCATCAACACGAAAATATCACTCTATTTCCATTTCAATTTGACAATCAGCATTACAACAAACACCTGAACAAAGGTAGCACCCAAAAATGAAAAAGGAATACATTGAGCTTTCTTACAAAATCCAGGTATCAGTCATCACAAAAAAGACTGGCAACATTCATAATTCTAAGCTTTCCAACGTTACAACCTACTTCTCCTCAATGAATTTATCTAATAATGAAGTTCAATCCACCAATGCATGATTTTGAAAAGGAATGAAATCAAGTCATTCATCCATCCAATAAGGAAATGTATACCCTTCAATTTCTATTCAATCTTGCTTGATACATAGCAAAGATTGATGTCTTGATATGTCTTGTTGATACAATTGTTTGCCTTAAGAGGATTACCCTTGTGAATACAAATGAGCTGATGCATCTGACAAGGTCACAATGCCCAATGATCAGTAAAGTTATTACTAACACATGGATATTGTCTTGGAGGTTGGTATTCTTCCCAAACAGAAAAACCAGCAAAATTTCCTTAACTGTACATAGTAGCTCAAGTCGGTTATCATCAACAATAGTGACAAAACGTTTCAACTTTCCGATACTACAAGCTAGAGGGTGTCATATGTCGTTTATCCAACATACTGTTTATAGTTCGATAATCTTGAAAGAGACACAATGCCTTCGGAGAAAGGATGCTTGTACTTGATTCATGCTTGTGTTCATCTTATCTAATTACAATGGATCATGAGTGTATGGTAATGGAGTTGCTTTTGTTTGCGTTTAGTACGGAGTACAATATTCTATATACACCTACTACATCAATAGTATAAGAAATTGCCTTATCAATATGGAGATATTCTGTTCCCTGTTGATCCTAACTTTATGTATATACTCACGACATTTGTGGCGATCCTAAATCAGATATGTATCACAACAACATATTGCAAGAGACCATGATACTTCTCAGGAACACTCACCTATCGCTATCACACCGATCGAAATGTATTTGGATACAAAGACTTTAAGGATCCCCAAGAGAGAAAAGTCTAGGAATAAGTGAATTAGTAAAATTCAAAGGACAGATAGGAAAACAAAATAAGGTTGATATTTATACTTAATTCTTAATCCCAATACTTCATCACGCATGGGAGAGTCCAATTGGAGGGAAGAGTCTTCCACAAGGCTCAATTCCGATGCACTTAGTCCTACATTATATTCAACATGGAGGAGTCTGATTACAGTTAGATTTGTTGCTTACGAATCAATCTGAATTTTAACAATCAGTAAGTTTCATGAAATCCTGGGTTCGCTTGTCTTCTAGACATACAATGTTACGGATATTATTGAAGGGTCAGGAGCTTTCATATTTGGAGCATCCCTTGACAAATAGGTGGATGCAGAAGAAGAAGGTATACAATATATTGACAATGATCACTTGCAGACAGTCAGAACAGACAAGGGAATAACAGGAATATGTCTTAACACAACCATCCAAAAACCAGAAGATACGTTACACTGCTGCTGACAATGTCAATACATAATTTGAATGATGTTACCTATAATGAAGTTAAATACAAGAAGCCAGTAGTGTAACAAGCAATTGGATTCCACCTCTGAAAAGTATATAATCTGACCAAATTGATGTCATTAGGTGTATTCTTATGAATACGAGCTTGGAGACTATGTGACACCCAGAGTTCTTTGAAGTTGTGTCCGAGAGAATGAATATTCGTTAAGCCTTTCCACTTTCATGAAGCTCATGATGCTTTGGGAGCAAATCGAATCCCCTAAGTTAAGACTTGAGATAATAGTACTGCACTTGAAATGATATATGAGATTATGAGTGATACTCAGTCTACAACGGTAAAAATAGGTTAAGAGATGTATTTGTTGATCGGTACCAAAGACTTCCCTTATTATGAGTAACAGGAACTATGCGTGAAGATACAATAAGCATCTGTTGCATGATATCAAAGAAATGGGGAATAGAAATGATTAAATGACTTGGCTTTTAGCGAATTTCGTTTCTTAAATTCTCGGGTTGACGGTACCAAAAAGATTTCCAATCACAATATGCCATGAAATAAAGTCAAAAGCATGCAATTCACAATTTGCATTCAGCACTTTCTGTTAAATGTATTTGGATGACAATAAAACATTGCATAGTAGGTGATTATCATCCAAGAAACTAGTTTGAGGAAATAAACGTAGTTAAAGAACCAAAACACGGCTCATCCAACATACCATTATTATTGTCAGTCCTTCCCGTGATGATTGGTCTCCAAATTTGGATATCGAGCGAGAGGGTGTCATTTCTCTCAGTCCTCTCGGTACCATATATCCTCGCTTGTCTAGCATACTGCCTATAGTTTGATACACACAAAAGAGACGTGAAGCCTCCGTAGATGATGTATTGGCTTTATTGATATGGTTATTTTGTTTTCCTCTCTGCACTTTTTATCCAACTATTTTTCGATCGGTGTGATATAGGTGAGTGTATCTCCATATAGATAAGGCATTTTCTTATACTATTGATGTAGTAGGTGTATATAGAATATTGTACTCCATACTAAACGCAAACAAAAGCAACTCCATTACCATACACTCATGATCCATTGTAATTAGATAAGATGAACACAAGCATGAATCAAGTACAAGCATCCTTTCTCCGAAGGCATTGTGTCTCTTTCAAGATTATCGAACTATAAACAGTATGTTGGATAAACGACATATGACACCCTCTAGCTTGTAGTATCGGAAAGTTGAAACGTTTTGTCACTATTGTTGATGATAACCGACTTGAGCTACTATGTACAGTTAAGGAAATTTTGCTGGTTTTTCTGTTTGGGAAGAATACCAACCTCCAAGACAATATCCATGTGTTAGTAATAACTTTACTGATCATTGGGCATTGTGACCTTGTCAGATGCATCAGCTCATTTGTATTCACAAGGGTAATCCTCTTAAGGCAAACAATTGTATCAACAAGACATATCAAGACATCAATCTTTGCTATGTATCAAGCAAGATTGAATAGAAATTGAAGGGTATACATTTCCTTATTGGATGGATGAATGACTTGATTTCATTCCTTTTCAAAATCATGCATTGGTGGATTGAACTTCATTATTAGATAAATTCATTGAGGAGAAGTAGGTTGTAACGTTGGAAAGCTTAGAATTATGAATGTTGCCAGTCTTTTTTGTGATGACTGATACCTGGATTTTGTAAGAAAGCTCAATGTATTCCTTTTTCATTTTTGGGTGCTACCTTTGTTCAGGTGTTTGTTGTAATGCTGATTGTCAAATTGAAATGGAAATAGAGTGATATTTTCGTGTTGATGGAATATGTTTCTAGTTCACCTTTGTATGTTAGCATATTTTGAAATATAGGAGTGTAGGCTTGAGAAAGCTTAGTCAATGTGAGTATACATAATTTTTATAAATTTAAATACTCTCCAAAGCAACAAGCACTTCTCGCTTAGCTCAGTTGGTAGAGCGCGGGACTGTTAATCCTGAGGCCATAGGTTCGATCCCTATAGCGAGAGCTCTTTTTACCTGTAAACCCATCCACCTCATTTTTCCGAGTTTACACCTTTAATCTTTTCTTCATCACACAAAGCTGACACTGTGCCAATGATACCATTGTTGGGGGAATCACTCACCACGTCTCACAATTTGCTACTATACTGGACAAAGCACCTTGCCAGTCAAATCTAAGGTATCCTCTTTGTTTCCAGAACTCAGTCATATGCAAGTATTGTTGACATTACGTATTCATTCCAGCCAATAGTTTGCGATTCGAATCGAATTAGCTTGCAAAAGTGAGTTACTAATTGCTTTTGATGTGAATTCGGTTTTTAATACTTAGCAGCATACAATCTATTCAGCGTATTATTTTTATCTCATGCAAGGATATAATCATCTTCTCGCGCAGACTTCTTGTGATCTTATGATTAGTTGTATGAGCCTTACAAACCCTTCCATTTACGCAGTTGTTACTTACCACTACAGGAACCATTTGGCGAGTAGCCATACAAATGACAACCCAGCAAAATATACTTGATTCATAATTTGAACTGTTTCACGTTTTTCTATTCGAACTGTACACATTTTGTCATCCTTGATATTCATGAACATTGCTAAATGTCTTTGTTTATTCCGCACTCTTCTTTTTCATTCAAGTCGAAAGACATGTCACCAATATGTTTCTCAACAATATCAGCGTCAAAGCAGAAAATGTATTCACTTTGTTTTGAGATTCAAAATGCATTCAGGACATTGACAAACGTTTTGGATACCATTTCAAAGAATTTTCTTTTCTACAGAACATTTCAGATACTCTTCCCATTATAGTACTCTTCTCAATTTACTTTAATATGAGTTGTAATATTTGACAATTCTGTCATCTTGCTTTTGAGTCGTTAGGTCCGCGCGGCCAAAAAGCTGAATATACGCTGGCCTGACTATGACCAAGGATACATTTCTTAATGATGAAGATATCAAGGAATTTTTAAGGATAATGTGTTTGTGCGAATCTGTTGCCTTTGACGTCTATACTAAATGTGAGATGAAACGAGTTGACAGTACTGCGTTGGAAGTTAGTTTGAAAGAAGTCATGTGTGCTCAAGATTTGTAGGTGGACCTATTCAGCCTCACCAAGGCACTCTAGCCTGGATTCAATTTGGCGTTTGACTCGTCTATCAAAAGGTCTTGTTACATGTGACAGAGTTTTCACAACCACCAATAGTTTTCTTAGATGACAATCATTCAACCCAACATCATTTGCAGTACAATCATCAATACAAAAAACAAGAAAGGCTATAACGTTAATGAACTGCATCAAGCTTTTACGTTGACATCAGTTGATCAAAGAGAGGAGCTTGAGAGGAGCCATGTTTTTGGCACTCATATCTAATGATCATTCAGACTACTATTGGAGTTTCTTACTGGAACATAAGTCTGATGCAAAGGTCAAGATCATTGTTTTTCTCACTGATTTGAAGATAGCAGGAGTCAACATAAATGCAACGATGCTGGTAAAGACAAGTTTCTTCAACAAGACTGCAAGCCCAAGGCTTTGGAATCAAGTTTGAATTCTCGGGACCAAGAACTCAGGACATTAGCACAGCCTTTCTTTATGGCAATTAAAAAAGTGGATATGTACATAGACATTATATCCGGAATAATAGTTTATCCTGCAAAGATCAATCCAATATAAATCAATCTACGGTTTTGTTCAGAGTGCAAGAGAGTTTGCAAGAATTTCAATGATATTGTGAAGAATATTGGGTTCATTGGAAGTAATTCCGACCCGACTAAGTGAGATTCAAATGTTGACAACGTGAACATCATTGCAATCTACGTTGACAACTGTTTGGTAATGGGAAAGAAAGCAAGCTTTTCCAAAATGATTGTTGATTTGACAAAACATTAGTTCATTTTGAAGATGGAAAGATATACATGAAAACGTAAGATGTCGAGTTTTTGAATGTCAACACGGGAATCGTTTCTCTTGATACAATCTTATTTGGTTGATAGATTCATTCAAATCATTGGTGATGAGGTGGCTACGAAGCTAAATTTCAAAACTCATGGAACTCCCAAGTCCAAAATTCAAAGACCAACTGGAGATATGAGTGGTATCAAAGCTAAATAATACCAAAGTTGTGGCTCATGAGTTGTAATGCTATTATCAAGAACTGAAAACACTTGGTTAAAAAACTTTGCAAATACATGGTTGGAGCAACAGTGGGAGCCTACCGTGTAATGTTGCATGCAATTGAGTTTGCAACCGAAAAGAAAACGTCAGGATTGAAAATTGAGCCAGACATTGGAGTGGATGAAAATCGAAAATCTAAATATTTCTGTGACAGTGATTGAGCAAGAGACACAACAAGAGTTTCAAATTTATTTGCTTAATCTATCTATTTGGGGCCCCTTTCAAACGCTCAGAAAAAGTTAGTATAAAAACAAATCAGCTCAGTATATTGATTACCTTTGAAGCTCATACTTCCTTCAAGAAACAAACGAGCAAGAGAAAAAGCTGTCTAAGCATTGACTGACCAGGAAGTTAACCATTAGTCTCCAATTGCCACCTCACTGGATGAACAAGCACTTCAGTCCTAGTTCCATCACTTGGCTACATGTGCTCCCTCTACCAGGAACAATGAACCCAACATAGCAAAGTATATACGGAGTATGAAACATATTGGGTAACTGTAGTGGTGGATAATAACAAGCCATATTGATGAGTCCGAAGAGAACATATGCCACATGGATATTTTTAAGCTAGTTTGAAAGATGCTCTATGTACTAAAACAGGTTATTAAAGAATCACAAAAATAGAACATCTCTGCACATCAATCTGTGCACAACATACGTAGTCAACTGAATTTGAAAAACAATAATTTCCCTAGTATTTCTTCTTATTGGCCTAAGGAACATTTAAGTCACGTATATATAGACCCCTGTGAAACTTTTGTACATGTTGACAATAGACATGTGCCTCGGATATCAGCACGTATTAATACATTTCTGCCGTAAACATGCATTCTTGTGTCTGCATAAGTTAATCAAATGAGAATTAAGGCTGAATTAAATATCTCTTTATCGATGAAAATGGTTCCTGTAGTGGTAAGTAACAACTGCGTAAATGGAAGGGTTTGTAAGGCTCATACAACTAATCATAAGATCACAAGAAGTCTGCGCGAGAAGATGATTATATCCTTGCATGAGATAAAAATAATACGCTGAATAGATTGTATGCTGCTAAGTATTAAAAACCGAATTCACATCAAAAGCAATTAGTAACTCACTTTTGCAAGCTAATTCGATTCGAATCGCAAACTATTGGCTGGAATGAATACGTAATGTCAACAATACTTGCATATGACTGAGTTCTGGAAACAAAGAGGATACCTTAGATTTGACTGGCAAGGTGCTTTGTCCAGTATAGTAGCAAATTGTGAGACGTGGTGAGTGATTCCCCCAACAATGGTATCATTGGCACAGTGTCAGCTTTGTGTGATGAAGAAAAGATTAAAGGTGTAAACTCGGAAAAATGAGGTGGATGGGTTTACAGGTAAAAAGAGCTCTCGCTATAGGGATCGAACCTATGGCCTCAGGATTAACAGTCCCGCGCTCTACCAACTGAGCTAAGCGAGAAGTGCTTGTTGCTTTGGAGAGTATTTAAATTTATAAAAATTATGTATACTCACATTGACTAAGCTTTCTCAAGCCTACACTCCTATATTTCAAAATATGCTAACATACAAAGGTGAACTAGAAACATATTCCATCAACACGAAAATATCACTCTATTTCCATTTCAATTTGACAATCAGCATTACAACAAACACCTGAACAAAGGTAGCACCCAAAAATGAAAAAGGAATACATTGAGCTTTCTTACAAAATCCAGGTATCAGTCATCACAAAAAAGACTGGCAACATTCATAATTCTAAGCTTTCCAACGTTACAACCTACTTCTCCTCAATGAATTTATCTAATAATGAAGTTCAATCCACCAATGCATGATTTTGAAAAGGAATGAAATCAAGTCATTCATCCATCCAATAAGGAAATGTATACCCTTCAATTTCTATTCAATCTTGCTTGATACATAGCAAAGATTGATGTCTTGATATGTCTTGTTGATACAATTGTTTGCCTTAAGAGGATTACCCTTGTGAATACAAATGAGCTGATGCATCTGACAAGGTCACAATGCCCAATGATCAGTAAAGTTATTACTAACACATGGATATTGTCTTGGAGGTTGGTATTCTTCCCAAACAGAAAAACCAGCAAAATTTCCTTAACTGTACATAGTAGCTCAAGTCGGTTATCATCAACAATAGTGACAAAACGTTTCAACTTTCCGATACTACAAGCTAGAGGGTGTCATATGTCGTTTATCCAACATACTGTTTATAGTTCGATAATCTTGAAAGAGACACAATGCCTTCGGAGAAAGGATGCTTGTACTTGATTCATGCTTGTGTTCATCTTATCTAATTACAATGGATCATGAGTGTATGGTAATGGAGTTGCTTTTGTTTGCGTTTAGTACGGAGTACAATATTCTATATACACCTACTACATCAATAGTATAAGAAATTGCCTTATCAATATGGAGATATTCTGTTCCCTGTTGATCCTAACTTTATGTATATACTCACGACATTTGTGGCGATCCTAAATCAGATATGTATCACAACAACATATTGCAAGAGACCATGATACTTCTCAGGAACACTCACCTATCGCTATCACACCGATTGAAAAATATTTGGTTACAAAGTGCAGAGAGGAAAACAAAGTAACCATATCGCTAATGCCAATACTTCATCACTTGTGGGAGAGTCTAATTGGAGGGAATAATCTGCTCCAAGGCTCAATTCTGATGCTCTTAGTCCTAGGCTTTGACATTGTATTCAACATGAAGCAGTCTGATTACAGTTAGATTTGTTGCTCTCGAATCAATCTGAGTTCTAACAATCAGTAGGTTTCATGTAATCCTGGGTTCGTTTGCCTCTTTCTATGCAAACAATGTTACGGATATTATTAAAGGGTCAGGATCTTTCTTATTTTTAGCATCCTTTGACAAATAGGTGGATGCAAAAGAAGAAGATATATAATAAACTCTCGATGATTCAAAACTGTATTCGTAAGGATGCACCTATCAGATCCATTGGGTCAGATTCTGCTTTTTTCGGATGCCGACATGCTTTTTCTTAGGTTGCTTGGCTACAATGGTGAAACTATTGGCTTGCTGCTCAAACTGAGGAAGCTTCTAACCCTTCACAATATGCGAAACATTCTCTATAATCTAGAAGGAGAAAAGATATCTGCTCATTGTTATCTTTTAATTTGATTTGTAAATAAAAATATTTAATTGTATTCAGAGTGGTCCATGTTAAATAGGATGTCAAAACCTAGGAGTGAGAGTATAGGCACTTAGATTGGTGGAATATTACTTCCTCCACATGGACTTTAGATGACCTCACAAGTGATGATGTATTTGCACAAGAATAAGACATCAATATCAATCTCTCTGTTTTTATTCACTCACATGTTTTATTTCCCTTCTTTCATATTGAATTTCTTCATTTTACTCCTTTCAAGGCATTTTCTTCTTTTGGGGATCCTTAAAGTCTCTAGTCACCTTGATTTTATAATCGTCTTGAGTAGTAAGTGGATACACATCGATCGGTGGTTTAGGCATTGGATCTATGTTCCTGAGTGTTATCATGATGTCTTGCATTATGTTGTTGTGATACATCTCTGATTTCGGATATAATTTGAGTTACCTTCATCGTCATGTCGTGAGCATAATAATCATAAATAAAGTTTTAAATATAGGGTTAACAGTGAACAAAAATCCTGTCATAAAGGTACGGCACTAGATTGTAATTTTCTATGTAATTTTCTATGAAAGGATTTAGAAGTATTGTACCCCCTTTGAGACAGAGAGTACTTTCCTGGTATCATGAATACTTACTTCATCAAGGACCACTAAACTCAAAGCATCGCAACGCCATTAATCCATTCCCTTGAATCCATTGTATTTTTTGATAAGATGAACAGTAGTCAAGCACCGACGTCGTTATCTCCGGAGGCATCACGTCTATTTCGTGTGTATCGAACTATAAGCAGTATGCTAGATAAGCGAGGGTATATGGTACCGAGAGAATTGAGAGAAATGACACCCTCTAGCTTTATATCCAAATTTGGAGACCAACCATCACGAGAAGGACTGACAATATTGGTGGTACGTTCGATGACTCGTGCTTTGGTTCTTATGGATGATAATCATCAAATATGCTCTTTTTAAATGTTATCTAAATACAATACATCTTTCTAGGAAAAAGCCGATGATGATACCAATCAATTATTTGTTTTCTTCCCCCAAGATGAAAAAGTTGGTGTCAAGCCCATTAAGGTATATGTCGATCGGATGCATGCGGAGGGTGTCACGAATGCCATTATGGTCCTACGTGTTGACATTACACCCTTTGCCAAACAGGCTTTATTGGAGATGAGTGATAAAATACGAATGGAACACTTTAAGGAAACAGAATTATTGGTAGATATTACACAACATCAATTGGTACCGGAACATCAAGTCTTGACGGGGAATGAAAAAGCAGAACTATTGCAGCGATATCGTTTGAAGGAAACTCAATTACCACGGATCCAACCGAATGATCCCATTGCTCGATTCTATGGGATGAAGCGTGGTGGTGTAGTGAAGATTATCCGTCCATCCGAAACAGCGGGACGGTATGTGACGTATCGAATTTGTATGTAATGACAAATGACAATAACAACATGAAACAACAACAACAAGAACATGCAATGTAAATGGTCTGGTAGCATAACATATATTTCTATTCTTTTCGTCCTCCCAATTTCGATGATAGTTTCTGGCCAACTGATTCCCATGTCAAATTCATTTCTTTTTTCATTCATAGGTTAGTATCTTGGTAGTTCCATTATAGTTTATAGTAAAGTCGCATTGTGTTAGTTCTTCAGATAGGATCTTATTCAATTGATTGCAGCGAGTGATTTCCTTGCTTGTGTCTTTTGCAATTATCTGGGGGGAAACGTCGATTGGTAGTAGAAGACTCTGTGCCGCGCCACATATCCGTAGTATGGCTTGGACCAAGACCTGACAATCCAAACATATTTTCCATGGACTTGACATACTTTGGATCTTTCAACCATTTTAAGACTAAAATAAGGTTGTAACTATGTAGTAGTCCCTTGCGTGCAAGGGAAAGGAGGGAATCACCATTCGTATCATTGTTTGGATTCCAAAAGAAATGGGATTCATTGTATGTACCTTCCTTCTCCCATCATAATCCAGTTGAGCACTTTGCATAGCAATTGTGAGAACATTCCCATAAATCACCCTTCAAGGCAGAGTCCAGGATTATATCCAAAATCAGCTAACAATGTTTCTGATGATGTACTTTATACGGCAGCATTATGATGGACAGACGTAGGAGCGAAAATAAAGGAGTCTATGGTTACTGATAAATAAGTATCTGGGCAGTCTTATTGGGGATACGAGAAAAGATGGATCGCTTTGGAAAATGTAACGTATTACAAGCCGTCAATTCATCGTACAGGTAGGTGTCTATCTTATTGAAGTGTGAGATTCTTCCCAAGGTATTGTTCGTAACAACAAGCGGGACTTTCTTATTCGCTCTGGCGGATTCCGCTCCACACCACATTTCTGATTTTCTATGGGCAAGACCTGGCAAGCCAAACATAGTTTCAATGGATCGTACATATTCAGTATTGTTCAGCCATTCCATGACGAATATTAGATTGTAGGCATACAAGGATCGACGTGCGTCCGAAAGTAAGGATTGTTCGGTATGATTTAGTGACCAACAAAATTCAGTCTCGTTATACTTGCCTTCATCCCAACATAAACCGGTAGACCATTTCGCATAGCAATTATGGGAACACTCCCAAAAATGTCCTTTTAATTCTCCATGTTTCATAGGAGCATTGGTTGCTTCAACAAAGTGATGTAGTGACATTCGTGTATTTTTCCTTGTTGGAACGAAGCCCGCCTTTTTATTGGTAAGGATATTGCAATTCCATCTCATTTCGTACTTGTAATGACTCAACACGCGAGATACTGGCTCTCGAATACTTGTGATGAAGAGAGTCGTATTATCACCTTGTTCTTCCGGTAACGGAGGCTGTACACCTTCATAGACTTCCAGCTTGAGATTATATTTATTCGCAACATCCCTTACGTAGGACCAAAACGTCGTCCCCCCTGCCTTTC
>CAAAJI010000763.1:0-22356 GCA_900642245.1 Fragilaria radians | reverse complement strand
GGCAACGGCAGCCAGGTCGCGAGGCAGATCGGTAATGCGGTGCCCCCAAGGATGATCGCCAGGCTGGTCAAGGGCTTTGAGGCCGCGCTGTCCAGTCCGGCAATCACTTGAATAGGCCGAGCGCCAGCTCGGCGCTAACTTCTGAAAAAATGCGCCGGCAGCCATCTCGTCACAGCGGCATCGAGCTCGATCGGCGCCGAGGTTTGCACCGCACGGGTCAGCGGCACCGCGTACACTACCCCACCGCCGGCGCCGAACGCCTGTCGATTGACGTGGCGTTCCCTTTCGCCAAGCTGGCCGTATTCGTGGACGAGTGCTTCTGGCACGCTCGCCCGCAGCATGGCTGCGTGCCGCGCTCCAACTACGATGGGTGTCCGGAGAAGCTCGCGGCCAATGGGGCCCGCGATCAGGACACCCACACCCTTTTGCAGAAGGCGGGGCGGATGGTCGTCCGGCTTTGGAAGCACGTCCCGGCGAGAGAAATTGTAGAAACGATCATTACCGCCAGAGCGCTGGCCGGAACACCCACGCGGAGTGCCCGATGGCGCGGGTGAAAGTGCGCGCACGCGCAATGGACATGCTCGGACGCCAGCAGATCGCTGGTATCCCGACCGCCATCCACGAACTCTTCAAGAACGCGCACGACGCCTACGCGCATTTGGTCAGGGTCGACTACATCCACTCGCTCGACCTATTGCTCCTCCGCGACGACGGCTTGGGCATGACCGCTGATGACTTTGAGACGAAGTGGCTGACGCTCGGAACCGAGAGCCGAGGTATCCGCGAGGAAAGCCTCTACTGAAGATTGACCTGAGCTAAAGGTGACGGTCACTCCAGCGACAGTCGGGAAGGGAGCGCCCCCTTCGGTCGAGCCGGTCAGGACACCCGTCCCTGACGAAGCGCCATACCCGTAAATGAAGGGAGAGTTATCAATCTGGGGCCTGCCACCGTCCGGCTGCGAGAAAGTAACGCCAGCATAGGTAGCGTACAGTACTTTCGATCTTCGTGTGGCCCAACAGGATCTGGACGGCCCGGAGGTTTCCGGTCTGCTTGTAGATCAGGGCGGCCTTTGTGCGCCGGAGGGAGTGTGTGCCGTAGTCCTCTCGACGTAGACCAATTCCAGTTATCGCGCCGAACAACTGGGCGTTCAGCCTAGACTCAAACCACGGCAGCGCTGGCCAGCGAGCTGCGCTGACCTTTGGCAATGGAACTCGGTTCTTTATGACCCGCAGGATGTGCCGGCGGACCGCTCTAAGCCCCCTCCAAACCGCTAGTCGGACGCGACGACTGTAATCCTTGTGCCAAGTCTTGCATTTGTCAGCTTTCGGTCTGGAGCAAAATGGCAGCTATGGGTCGGAGGCCGGTTCCGTCGCCCGAAGCACGATTAACGTCGATTGATGCTATAGGGGATGTGACGTCCCAGAGGCTATATGTCGAGAGCGCGCCATTTACGAACGTGGGATTAAAAGCGGAGAGCGTCGCCCCTGTGATTATGCCGCTCACGTCCGCAAGATTTAACGTGAAGTAGTTGTTATAGTCGCCCCCCAGCCCACAACTATCGCACTCACCAACGATGTAGTTGTTGTTGCTCGCGGTGTGTGCTCCAACTCCGGCGTACCATCCAGAATCGACAGCGCTCAGGGTCACCGTCCCGGCGCTTGTTTGCAATTCCAAGGTCCTGGTCTCACTGCCGCTCGTGAATCCAAAAAGATAGTTGTCCACTGCCAGCGCTGGCGTCGCGGACAAAAGGGCCGCCGCCGGTGCTGCAACATACGCTATACTCTTCATGAAATTTGCTCCCCTGATTTTGGCCGTTCCTGTACGCGAGAGCCCCAACTGAGCCCAAGTCGGTCGACGGGGCGTTAAATAAACATTAATTACACGAAATAACAAGCTTTGCGGACTTAGCAAAAATGCGAGAATGCGCCGCATTTTCCGAGGATACGTAAGCGCAGTCCTATCTCGGCGTCATCAGAACGAAAGGACGGCGACACCTCAGGGCTTGGTTGCCGGCATGCTGCTAATGTCCGTAATGGGTCGGAACCGGACGTTCTGCTAAACGGTATGCAGCGCCCGAAATCGGAATGTCCGCTTTCGGCCACATCGCGACCTGTCGCAGGGGCCTAACGCGCGTCTTAGCGCGGTAATTGAACCACGGCGCTATAGGATTGCTAGGTGGCGATTGTCAAAGGTTCGACCGTATTGCTTCGCGATCGCGACTTTGCGCTCAAGAGAATCTATGATGGGTACTGCAAAATCGACGCCGTTGAGTGCCGAGCAGCTTCCAAGATTGCCGGGAGAAAAGACATTCACTTCGAGAATTTTATCCCCGACGATATCCACGCCGACAAGGAACATGCCGTCGGCAATCAGCTTCGGCCGGATCATTTCGACCACCCGTAGCTCGGTCTCGCCGATTTCGACTGCCTCGGCCGTTCCGCCAGCATGAATGTTCGAGCGAATGTCGTCGGCCGATGCCACACGCCGGAGGGCGCAATATTTGTTTCCGATTCTCAAGGGAACGCCGTTCATCAGGAAGAATCGAATATCCCCCTTGGACGCGGCGGGGACATAAGCCTGCGCGATGATATAGCCGTCACGTCCGATCGCCTCAATCATCTGGTTCAGGTTGGAGGCGTTCTTGGTATCCAGCTTGAACACGCCCGAGCCGCCGGATCCCTGGAGCGGCTTCAAGATGATCTGGCCGCCATGCTCCTTTGCAAACGCCTTGATGTCGTTACTGTTCTTGGTAATCAAAGTTTCCGCTCGAGCCTCAGCCGGGAATCCTTGGAAGTAGAGTTTGTTGATGGCCTTCGACAGGCTGTCGGGATCGTTGACGACGATGACACCGCGCTTCGCCGCCTCGCGCCCGAAAAGAATGCCCACGTCCATTGCCCAAGCATTTGCCTGAGCATCGATCGAGGGATCATTTCGCAACATCAGCACGTCGACTTCGGCCATGTCGACCACTTCGACCTTTGACTTACCGGTCAGAGCCTCGAAGAATTCCGGTCGGTCCTTATATTTCTTCTTGGGTGGAAAGCGGCCGTGGACGCTTAGGCTGTCATCGGGATTGAGAATGAAATCTGATGGCGTGACGTAGCATATGCGATGCCCGCGCGAGGCCGCTTCAAAGGCCAGCACCGTGGTCGTATAACCCGGAAACTCACGCTCCATATCGTTGACGAAAAAGGCGATCAGCATGGTAGCGTCTCCGGTTTGAACATCGATTGAAAGCCGAGACCCGCCTGAAGGCGCGAAATGCGCGCCCGTGCCGCCGACCGTGTAAGAAATTCGGGAATGAATAATGGCTGATGAACCAGTCCACGGAGGAGAAGTTCCTCGATCGCCTCGGTGTGGCCCGGGGCAATCTTGCCTAGCCAGAAGGGCGCGAGCGATGCGCCCGAGGCGACCAAATCGACAACTTGCCTGAAACCGCGCAGGTAGATCGCGTCCTTCGCCATCCCGCCTGACCGGAACACACGGGCCGCAATCCCGAACGCGCCCCGCTTGCGGAACCCATGGTCACGGACCAGCGAGCGATACACGTCGATGAAGCTGGAGCCATGCTGCATGGCGTTAACCGCCACGACGCGGCCGGCGAGCAGACGCAGGCGGGTGCGCGTCAGGCCGCCGACCGACCACTCCGCGAAGACGCCGAGACCCTCCTGAACACCCTCGTAATTAGCTAGCCCCGACCGAAAAATCTTGAGCCCCTGCGCATGGCCGTTGAAGTACGTCAGCAAATGGACACTGACCTCGTGCGCCAGCAGCGCATCGAGACGGTGCTCGGGCATCACTGAATCGCGGCCGATCATCAGCTTGGGGCCTGAAACCAAGAGCCCTGATACGTCATCGCGCACCTCGACCTCGGCGGTGAAGCGCTTGTCCACCGCGCGGTAGGAATCGATCAGTTTCCGGGCGGCAATAGCGACCTCTTCGGCACCAATGCTTTCACCGCGCGGCGCGTCAGGCTCCGTCGAACCCAACAGCCCAAGCGCATCCTCGAGCAGGCCATTCTCAACCATTCCGTACAGCATCGTCGATGCGGCGCTGAACGCCGGCGTGTTGCGCGTCGCAAGCATCGTCAACTGGTGATCGAGTTCCCGACGCTTTTCGCTCAACAGGTGCTCGAGCAAAGGGTCCTCGATGACCGCGAGATCGATCGCGTACAGCTTGCGCTTTGCGTGGTCGGGATCCACCTCGAGCGGGCGGTAGCGAAAGTGGGGCGCCTGGTCGCCTTTGTCTGCGATGAAACGGTCAAACGCTTCATCGGAATTGATCGGCGACACCGACAACAAGAAGTCGAAGCTGCGCGCCACCGTTGCCAGCTTTCGATCGGCTGCCTTGGCGGCGGCAAGGAACGCCTGTCGTCCGAGTGCGCGATAATGCACCGGCGGGGAGCGCTTCCCGTCGTCAAGAAAGGCACAGGCCGCCTGCAAGATGGCGTCTCCGAATGCCACGCTGAGATCATGTTCAAGCTGCGGGTAGACGTGACCGTCCGCGCGCAGATGGATCGAAGGCAAACGAAGACTGATTGCAGGATTGCCTGCCGGTATTTCGGCAAGTGTAGGCAGACCTGCCTGCTCGACCGTGCAATGACGCAGGTCGACGCAAATCTTTTCTATGGCCTTCTCCAGCGCCTCGGCGCTTCGGCTCGTTACCGGACCGTCCGATTGGCTGAGCTGAGCAACGAATTCGGGAAGCCATGGTGCCGTTCCGGACACGTCCGGCGCGGGCTGGTCCGACAGGATGAAAATCAGCGGCGCGGCGCCGGCGCGCTCCGCGATGGACCCGGAGACTTGGGCGAGGACCAACCGCGCGGATTCATCGTCCTGCGGATTCCACACCATGTAAGCGGGGCTGTTCACTGCGATCCGCCGGGCCAGGCTCCCCGGGCGGCCATCGCCGCGGTGAATGACCAGGAACGGCAGCCACCGATCGAGATGGACTCGGCCACTTACCCCGACCGGCTGACGTAACGCTCCCTGCTCGCCATAGCGGAGCACCGGGGCAGTATCGACCTCAGTCATCCAAGCAAGGCACGCGCGGTGTCGGCGCTCATCGCGATGAATCGGCGCATTGCATCAAGTTCCTGCTCGTCGGGCTCGCCGGTCCATTCGTCCATGAAGAATTTCTTGAACTCGATTGCAATCGCACAGCCCCTCAGTGGATAGCGCTCGTGCACGAACCGGGTCTGTTCGCCCTTACCCTGGAACGCGATATTCTCGCGCACGTCCAAGTGGCGACCATTGAAATCGAACTCTCGCATCGCTTCCATCAAGGGATTTAGCAGAAACGCCCAGTCGTCCCGCGGCATGGAAAAAGTGCCGATGTTGACGTCGGGCGCCTCGTCCTGGGGCGTGGCTGGACCGTGGGGTCCGTCGCGACGGTGATTATAGCTGTGCACGTCAAGCAGGACGAAGCGGCCATGCTCCTCGGCGATCTCATCGAGAAAATGACCAAGTGCGCGGTAATAAGAGGCGTGAATCGCCAGGGACCGATCGAACAAGGCGCGATCTGGCTTTCCCCGCCAGACCTCCAGGCCCCAGCTCTGCTCGGGCGTTTCGTAAATCGCGCCATCGGCCGCCCGGTTGAGATCGAACTCGAACCGCGACCGATGGACGACGACGTTGTTGGCGACGTTCGTCACGGTGTGCCCGGTGTGGGGGTCTTCTTCGCGCAAGCGGTCAGGGTCGAGCAATGCCATCGCATCGGCCACTTCATCGCGAAGCCCGTTTCCGTCGTGGATAGCGGTAGCGATGATCGGGCCATCCCCCCGGTTGAAGGTCCACCGGCGGCGTCCGTCCGAACTCGATTTATCTATCATACGTTGTAAGCGTTCAGGAAGCGGTTCGGTTGCGAAATGGCCGATTCGCATTCAGAGTTGTTGCACTGCGAATTTCCACTGCGGCTCTTCGCGGCCGAGCTGGCACCACTGCACGTCTGACCTTGAACATCGTTGCTAGGAAGCAGTCGGTCCGCTTTCGGCTAAATAGCGCCTTCCTCATTCGTTCTCTTTGCTGGCCAATCCCGGCCGTGGAGAAGGATCACGCGACATTCAAATTTCGATTCAGTCGATGGAGGTCCAGCCTGGAACGCAGGCCGCAAGCTCGGTGCGAAGCGACCACTAAAGCCGAAGGAGATCTGGGCGGTTCGCTTCAAGCTCGATCAGGATCGCGAGGTTCGCGATCGAGCGCTGTTCGACCTGGCGATTGATAGCAAGTTGCGCGGCTGCGATTTGGTCAGGATCAAGATTACCGATCTGATCTTTGGCGGACGCGTCCGCAATCGAGCCATGGTGATCCAGCAAAAGACCAAGCGACCGGTGCAATTCGAAATCCTTGACCCAGCCAGGTCCTCGGTCCTCGCTTGGCTCGAGCGCCGCGGCGGCGGACTAGACGAGTTTGCTTTTCCAAGTCGCATCGATCGATCCGATCACCTTGGAGCAAGGCAATATGTTCGATTAGTCGATGAATGGGTAACTGGAATTGGCCTGCGTCGGAGGACTATGGCACCCACTCCCTGCGACGCACGAAGGCTGCGCTGATTTACAAGCAAACCGGAAACCTTCGAGCGGTCCAAATCCTGCTCGGCCACACCAAGATCGAGAGCACAGTCCGCTATCTAGGTGTAGACATCGAAGACGCCCTCGCTTTGGCTGAAGGAACGGCGGTCTGACTTCCAGCCGGTGCCCGAGCGATCCGGCGCCGGCAATGTCCATTCTAGATCGACGCCTCGCAGGCTAAACGGCGTTGATGGGTCGGAAACGGAATGACCGCTAATGGTCGATTACGTACCGTAATTGGACTGTCCGTTAACGGCCATAACGAGACATCCAGAAGTTTGTCTCAAGTGTCGGCTTTTGGCCGAAAGCGGACCGACCGCTTGTGGGGCAGCACTTGTCTGACCGGCCATTCAGGCATGATTGCGAAGTGTCCGGCTCCGACAAAAGTTAGATATCCTCTTGCCAATAAGATTGGGTAGCCATGCTCACCTCGATACGTTGCCACGGGAGAGCTGCCCGGACATGGGAACTTCCCTTTGCGTAAGTCGCTGAGCTCGGCAGCAGCGCTCCCCGCTGCACCCCACAGGAGCGATACCATGTCAGCACCCGAAGACCTGAACGACCTTTACACCGGAGAATTGCAGGACCTTTGGTCGGCTAACGACCAGATGGCGCGGACCCTCAAGAAGATGCTTTCGAAGGTGGCCGACCCCGCCTTGAAGGAGATGCTGACCAAGTCGCAGGAAGGGATTGCGGCCCACACGGACATCCTCAAGCAGCTCCTCGCCAACTCGGACGAGAAGGTGAAGAAGGAGCATTGCAAGGGCATGGAAGGCCTGGTGGCCGAAGCGATCAAGCATACCACCGAGGAAGCTCCCGAGAAGGGTCCCGTGCTCGATGCGGTGATCATCGCTCAATATCAGCGCATGTCGCATTACGGCATTGCCGGGTTCGGCACGGCGGCATCATATGCCGGCACGCTCAAGCTGAAGGACGCGCAGAAGCAGCTCCGCAACGCAACCAAGGAAATTTACGGCGGCGACGAATATATGACGAAGCTGGCCGAGACGACCGTCAACATCGACGCCAAAGACGAGTAATCAATGGGCAGCGGGACCGCGCGGCAGCGTGGTCCCGCCTTAATTTTTAGTTAGGTCGCTAGGTCTCACGGTCTTGCTGCCCGCGATCGCTAGGATAGCTTGATAATCAACCCAATGGCGAGAACTGCAAAAGTGAGAAAAACTGGAACAACGAGCATCTGAACGAGGGCTGCAGACCCACTGGAATGGCCCGTGTAGGTATTAATGCCACGCTCCATGAAATCGGCGAGCACTGGTCGCCTACCGCTGGCCGGCTCTACTGCGAGAAAGATCCTCGGCACCGTAAAGAATATGGCGACAAACAGCGCGGCGATAACGATCGAGAAGATCGAGCTTGCTGACCCAGCCGTCGAGACAAAAAGTGCCCCGATCAATGCAAAATACGACACCGCGATCATCACCCCAACGGCCGCAGGAATGTCGGGCGCTGCATTCGCGCCGTACGTTGCCTCTGGACTAGCGCCAAGATTCGCCATTGGAACGCTTTGCAACGCCAGCCACTCGACGGCGGACTCGTCAACCGGACGGGAGTGCTGAAATAGATCCTGTTCGTGGCGCACTTAGCTTCCCTTTCTTCTAAGTCAGTCCCAGACGCGGACCGTTGACCTGTTTTTAGAACGTCATCGCCCGCACCGGATGATCTAAATCAAATTGGACGAGCTGGCTGATGCGAGTGGCAGGCATGAAACAGACACCCACGACCCGCGGCGAACGAATGCTGGCCATGCGTAATGCCAGGATGTCAGCAGCCCCGCCGATCCTACGGGGTGGATTCAGACCATTCTTCCTTGCCGGCGCGGCTTGGGCAGTCATCGCTTTGGTGCTTTGGCTGTTCAATCTTGCCGGACAGATGACTATTCCGTCGGCGTTCGATGCTTTGGCTTGGCACCGACACGAAATGCTGTTTGGTTTCGTCGGAGCGGTCATCGCTGGCTTCATGTTGACGGCGATTCCCAATTGGACCGGACGGTTGCCTATCGCGGGCGGTCCCCTCGCCAGCCTTTTTGGGCTGTGGCTGGCCGGACGGATGACACTACTCTTGTCGGCGGAACTTGGGCCTGTAATTGCGGCAATAGTGGACGTAGGCTTCTATTTGACACTGGCCACTGTCGCCGCCCGCGAAGTGATCGAGGCGAACAATCGCAACCTACCCATCGTCGGCGTGGTTCTTCTCCTTGGGATCGCGAATGGCCTTGATCATCTGGCGGCAGCAGGAATTTTGTCGAACGCAGCACTTCCTTGGCAGCTCGCCGTCGCGCTTGTCACACTCTTGATCTCCCTGATCGGGGGTAGAATCATTCCATCCTTCACGCGGAATTGGCTCGTCAAACGGGGAGTCACGCGAGGCCTGCCCTTTCAGCCGGACCGATTTGACTTAGTCGTAATTGGCCTGACCATGCTCGCACTTCTTGCGTGGACCGTGGCGCCGTCCGGCTCGCTGCCTGGCGGTTTGCTAGCCCTTGCCGCCGCTGCGCAGTTGGCACGTCTCGCTCGATGGAAGGGATGGAGGACAATCGGCGATCCTCTCGTCCTTATCCTACACGTTGGCTACGCTTGGGTTCCGATCGGGCTTGCCCTGTTGGCCGCGTCTCATCTCGGTGCGCTCGTGCCGGAATCGGCCGCGGTACATGCGCTCACCGCGGGGGCCATGGGGACGATGATCCTGGCGGTTATGACCCGCTCCACTCTAGGCCACACGGGCCGGGAACTGCGCGCCGGGGGACCGACCGTCGTGATGTATCTGCTGGTCACCGTCGGTGCCGTGCTACGAGTCGCTGCGCCGATAGGGGCGGTCGACTATCGGATTGGTATGGAAGTGGCGGCCCTGTGCTGGATTGGCAGCTTCGGCCTGTTCATTGTCAGCTACGGGCCAATCCTGTTCGCTCCCAGATTGAGCGGGAAAAATTAGGGCTTTGCGACCCCGCGATGCGCTAGATCAATGGGCGTTCGCGCCGAATGGATAATCCTGCCTCCACAGCAACGGGAGGGAATAAATGGGTTTCGAAGTCGCGCTGGCCGAGGAAATTTGGGCCGCCAAATATCGCTTCTCGCCAACCCAGGGCGAGCCTGATGAGGATTTCGCGGCTACCGCCACTCGCGTCGCGATGGCGGTTGCCGAGGCCGAGGCTCCCGAAGATCGCATCAAATGGTTCGAGCGCTTCCGCGAATCGATGCTGGACATGCGCTTTCTGCCTGCGGGGAGAATTATCGCCGGGGCCGGAACGGCACGGTCAGTAACCTTGTTCAATTGTTTTGTGATGGGCACCGTCCCTGACAGTCTCGCTGGCATCTTCGATCATCTTCGCGAAGCGGCGCTAACTATGCAGCAGGGCGGCGGCGTCGGAATGGACTTTTCGACTATTCGCCCCAACGGGGCGGCCGTCGAAGGCCTCGGAGCGGACGCTTCCGGCCCGCTGTCTTTCATGGACTGCTGGGACTCGATGTGCCGCACGGTCCATTCTGCTGGGCAGCGGCGGGGCGCCATGATGGGCCTGTTGGCGATTGACCATCCTGATATCGAGGCATTCATCGACGCCAAACGAGATCCGCAGCGCCTCAGAAACTTCAATATGTCGGTCCTGGTCAGCGATGCCTTTATGGACGCTTTGCAAAACGACGCCGCTTGGCCGCTTCAATTTCAGGGCAAGGTGTATCGGACAGTGCAAGCACGCGGCCTTTGGGAGCGGCTAATGCGCTCGACTTATGACTACGCGGAACCCGGCGTGATCTTCATTGATCGCGTCAATGCCGCAAATAATCTTCGGCATTGCGAAACGATCAGCGCCAGCAATCCTTGCGGCGAACAGATGCTGCCTCCGTATGGGGCTTGCCTGCTTGGATCGATCAATCTTGCCAGGCTGGTTGCCCGGCCGTTCGAGGACCGGGCCGCAATCGATGAGGAGGCCTTGGCTGATCTTACCGCCACCGCCGTGCGACTGCTTGATGATGTGATCGACATATCGCGTTACCCTCTGCCGCAGCAGGGGGCGGAGGCGAAGGCCAAGCGGCGGATCGGTCTGGGGGTTACCGGGCTGGCCGATGCGCTGCTGTTTTGTGGCAAGGTCTATGGTAGTGACGAGGCTGTTGAGCAGACCCGGGACTGGCTGGCCGTAATCAAGCGCGAGGCCTATCGAACGTCCGCCCGGTTAGCCGCGGAGAGGGGTCCCTTTCCTCTTTACGATGCAGTGATGTTGGAAACGCCCAATCTCCAATCACTTGACGAAGAAACACGGGCATTGATTGCCGCGCATGGTCTTCGCAACGGTTGTCTGACCTCGATCGCGCCAACTGGTACCACATCACTTTTGGCCGGCAATGTTTCGTCGGGGATCGAGCCTGTCTTCGCTTATTCCTACGAACGGCGGATACTCCAGGCCGATGGCAGTGCGCGGTTCGAGCCGGTCGAGGACTACGCAATGCACGTCTGGCGACAGACGCGGGGTGACCGGCCGCCTCCCGAAGAATTGTTTGTCAGCGCTCAAACACTCAAGCCTGCCGATCATCTAGCGATGCAGGCGGCCGTTCAAACAATGGTCGACAGCTCGATCTCGAAAACGGTTAATTGTCCCGAGGAGATCCCGTTCGACGAGTTCGCCGACATTTACATCGAGGGATATCGCCTCGGCTGCAAGGGACTGACGACCTATCGTCCCAACGCGATCACGGGCTCGGTCCTCCAGCTGTCCCCAGCCGAACAATCGAGCGAGGGCCCGGTCGAGGCCGCCGTCGCAAACATGCAGCTGGCACCGCGTAGCGAAGCGATGAACGGCACTACTTACAAACTGAAATGGCCAGAAAGCGCGCATGCTGTTTACGTTACGATCAACGACGCTGTGGTCGACGGCATCCGCCGACCGTTCGAGATATTCGTGAACTCCAAAAACATGGACCATTACGCCTGGACACTCGGTCTGACCCGGATGATTTCGGCGGTTTTTCGGCGCGGCGGTGATGTTTCATTTGTACCCGAGGAGCTCAAAGCCGTTTTCGATCCGAGGGGCGGGGCGTGGATGAAGGGCCGTTACGTTCCATCGCTGCTGGCGGCGATCGGCGAAGTCATCGAACGGCACATGGGGCAGCCGCTTGAAGTGGCCGGATGCAAGGCCGATGCGCCGGTTGCCAACGATGACCGCAAGCCCTGTTGCCCCCGGTGCGGCGCTATGGCGCTGATCAGGGTGGAGGGCTGCGACAAGTGCCTCGATTGCGGGCACTCGAAATGTGGATGACTTGATTCAGATCATCCGTCAGGTGCAAAGTCCCCTAGCCGGATTCTCGTTATATACAGGAGTCAAACAGGGTGGACGCAGTAGGGGCGGTGAATCCCGGGTTGATGGTCGACAGTTTCGGCCGAACGATCGATTATGTGCGAATCTCGGTCACAGACCGGTGCAATCTGCGCTGCCGCTATTGCATGTCTGAGCGTATGCAGTTCCTGCCAAAACGCGACGTCCTGACGTTGGAGGAAATACTCAAGCTGTGCGATATCTTCATCGCTCGCGGAGCCCGCCGATTGCGGCTGACGGGAGGGGAGCCATTGGTGCGTCGCGGCGTCGGGGACCTTTTTAAGGCACTCGGCAAACGTATCGGGCATGGCTTGGTTGAAGTGAATCTTACCACGAACGGTGTGCTGCTGGAGCAGTTTGCCGAATTGCTGGCAGACTGCGGCGTGCGCCGCGTCAACGTCAGCCTGGACAGTCGACGACCGGACAGGTTCTCCCACATCACCCGAGGCGGAGACCTGGGCAAGGTCCTTCAAGGCATTACCGCGGCGCGCGATGCCGGCCTCAAGGTGAAAATCAACATGATGGCGCTCGCGGGATTTAACGACAAGGAATTTGAAAGCATGCTGCTGTGGTGCGACAGCGAAGGCCTCGATCTCACCCTGATCGAAACCATGCCGCTGGGCGAGGTCGAGGAGGATCGCACCAGTCATTATCTACCGCTCGACGGTGTCCGGCGTCAGCTTGAACAGCGATTCACCCTCATCCCTTCGCTCCGCCGAACTGGCGGACCAGCGCGATATTATGATGTGGCGGGCATTGAAGCCCAGCTTGGAATGATCACGCCGCTGAGCGGTAATTTCTGTGCGGGCTGTAACCGGATCCGAGTTGCGGCCACGGGCACGGTTTATGGCTGCCTGGGACAAGAGCAGAAAGTCGAGCTACGCGAGGCGATGCGGGCCGGCGGCGCTGCCGGTGTGGACGCACTTCTCGACGAGCTGCTCGCGGGCAAGCCGAAAGGCCACGATTTTCAAATTGGCGCCCCTGCGCCGGCCGTAGCGCGGCACATGAGCGTGACCGGCGGTTAGGTTTCAACCGAAATGATCCTGATCAAAACGTTTGACCAGCGGATCGGCCAGAGGGCGCGCACCCAATTGCCAATCCATGGATCAAGCCGATGATTGAGAGCGTCGAGGACCACCCTGCAAGCGGCGCCAATCGCGTCTTATGGACCAGTACGGCGGCTTTCACGGCCTGCTTTGCTGTCTGGACCATTTTCTCGATCATCGGCCTAGGCGTTAAGGATCAACTCGGCCTCAGCGAAACCGAGTTCGGGCTACTCATTGGCACACCAATTCTTACGGGTTCTCTCACCCGTGTCCTTCTGGGTGTCTGGGCCGATCAAATAGGCGGACGACGAGTGTTCGCTGGGGTCATGGTCCTGGCCGCTATCGCCACATTTCTCACTTCTTATGCCGACACCTACAATGAGCTCCTTGTGGCCGCGCTGGGCGTAGGCATTGCCGGTGGCTCATTTTCCGTCGGTGTTACCTATGTTTCTAAATTCTTTCCGAAGTCGAAGCAGGGAACCGCGCTAGGCATTTTCGGGGCGGGCAACGTCGGTGCCGCGGTCACCAAGTTCCTCGCTCCATTCGTTATGGTGGCCGCGGGCTGGCAGGCTGTGGCGCAGGTCTGGGCTGTCGGGCTGGTCGTAATGGCGGTGCTGTTTCTCGCCCTTACCAAAGAGGATCCTGATCAGAAGGCCCGCGTCCGCGAGGGGCGCAAGTCAGCCACGATGCGCAGCCAGTTGTCGGTGCTAAAAAACATTCAAGTCTGGCGTTTCGCGCTTTATTATTTCTTCGTCTTCGGCGCTTTCGTTGCGTTGGCTTTGTGGCTGCCGCGTTACCTCATGGGTGTCTACGACTTGGACGTGAAAACGGCTGGCATGCTCGCTGCCTTCTATTCCGTGCCCGCAAGCGTTTTTCGGATCTATGGAGGCAAGTTATCGGATCGTCATGGCGCGCGGTCGGTGATGTACGTTACCTTCGCCGTGTCAGTCCTGTGCACCTTCATGCTGTCTTACCCACCTACGACTTACATCATTGAAGGCGTAACCGGCCCAATCAGCTTTCGCACCGAAATGGGGCTGATCCCCTTCCTGGTAACGATCTTCGTCTTGGGATTCTTTATGAGCCTAGGGAAGGCGGCCGTATTCAAGCATATCCCGGTCTATTATCCCAACCATGTCGGAGCCGTCGGCGGGCTGGTGGGCATGGTTGGCGGCCTTGGGGGCTTCATCATGCCGCTTGCTTTCGGCGCCCTTAATGATCTGACGGGCGTTTGGACCAGTTGTTTTTTCCTGTTGTTCGTACTCGTCTCTGTCGCGCTGGCCTGGATGCACTTCGCCGTTCGCCACATGGAATCGAGCGTCACCCGCAAAGGGGCGGGCGAGAAAGCGCCCGAGTTCCCGGAGTTGCAGGGATTTGGCGAGCCGGGCATCGTGGCCCCTCCGCGCAAGGCAGGGCCGATACTCGACTGGCGGCCGGAAGACCCGGAATTTTGGCGTAGCGGGGGGCGGGCCACGGCGCGGCGCAACCTGTGGGTTTCCACCTACTGCCTGATGCTGTCCTTCGCGGTCTGGATGGTGTGGAGCGTCGTGGTGGCGCGCCTGCCCGCGATCGGCTTCGATTTCACCACCGACCAGCTGTTCTGGCTTGCGGCGTTGCCGGGTTTGTCCGGGGCGACGCTGCGCATTTTCTACGCGTTCCTCGTGCCTATTTTTGGCGGGCGATTGTGGACCACGCTATCTACCGCGTCGCTGCTGATCCCGGCGTTCGGTATCGGCTATGCAGTGCAGTCCCCGGACACGCCTTATCTGATCTTCCTGGTGCTCGCACTTCTGTGCGGCTTGGGCGGCGGCAACTTTGCCTCGTCGATGGCCAACATCAGCTTTTTCTTTCCCAAGTCGGAGAAGGGGAATGCGCTCGCGCTTAACGCCGGACTGGGCAATCTTGGCGTCAGCCTGATGCAGTTCCTGGTTCCGGTGGTGATCACGATGGGCCTTTTCGGGGCACTCGGCGGTCAGGCCCAGGTGGGATCCGATGGTACGCAGTTGTGGATGCAGAATGCCGGCTTCGTCTGGGTGCCGATGATCATCGTGGGCGCAATCTCTGCATGGTTCGGGATGAATGACATTCTGAGCGCGAAGTCATCCTTCGCCGATCAAGCCGCAATATTCGGGAGGGGACACACCTGGCTGATGTGCTGGCTCTACACCGGCACCTTCGGCACCTTCATCGGAATGTCGGCGGGTTTTCCGTTACTTTCCAAGCTCGTCTTCCCTGAAATTAACGCGCTCACATATGCATTTATCGGACCGCTGCTAGGAGCTTTGGCCCGGGCCGGAACCGGCTGGGTAGCGGACCGATTTGGCGGCGCGCGCGTAAGTTTTTGGGTGTTCATCTGGCAGATTGCAGCGACCGCGGGGATGATCTGGTTTCTCAACGAGAGCAGCTTCACGGGTTTCTTTGCAATGGTCCTGCTCCTTTTCGTGGCCAGCGGTGTGGGCAATGCTTCGACCTTCCAGATGGTGCCCGGAATCATGCGCCGCGAAGTTGATCGGACCGAACTGAACCTGCCGGAGCAGCAGCGACGTACTCAAGCGGAGCGGGAATCCGCCGCCGTGATCGGCTTCACCTCAGCAATCGCCGCCTACGGCGCCTTTTACATCCCCAAGGCCTACGGTTCCTCGATCGAGCTGACCGGCACTGCCACCGCGGCCTTGTGGGGCTTCCTTCTGTTTTACCTAAGCTGCGCCGCGCTGACCTGGTTCGTTTACAGCGGTCCTCGCGGTGTCCTCCACGCCCTTGAGCGCAAGCCGCAGATGCGCTCTACTTCAACAGTGCCCGCCTGAAGGAATAACTATGAGCCATTTCCTCGACCGCCTCACCTATTTCCGCCAGACGCGCGAGAAGTTCTCCGACGGCCATGGCATCACGACGAACGAGTCGCGCGAGTGGGAGGATGCGTATCGGAAACGCTGGGCGGCCGACAAGATCGTGCGTTCGACCCATGGCGTGAACTGCACGGGCTCCTGCTCGTGGAAGATCTATGTGAAGGGCGGAATCGTCACTTGGGAAACCCAGCAAACCGACTATCCGCGCACCCGGCCCGACCTTCCAAACCATGAACCCCGCGGCTGTCCACGCGGCGCCAGCTACAGCTGGTACCTCTACTCGGGCACGCGTATTAAATACCCTCTCGTGCGCGCCCGTCTGGTCCGCCACTGGCGCGAGGCTCGGAAGACGATGGCGCCGGTCGCTGCATGGAAGTCAATCGTCCAAGATACCGACAAGCGCCGGGACTGGGTATCGCGGCGGGGGCGTGGCGGCTTCGTTCGGGTGGGCTGGGATGAAGTCACAGAGATCATCGCCGCCGCAAACGCCTACACGATCAAGGAATATGGACCTGACCGGATCGCCGGCTTCTCGCCGATCCCGGCGATGTCGATGGTGTCCTACGCCGCCGGCAGTCGCTACCTGTCGCTGATCGGGGGCAATCTGCTCAGCTTCTACGACTGGTATTGCGACCTTCCCCCGTCGAGCCCGCAAACTTGGGGCGAGCAGACCGACGTCCCCGAAAGCGCGGACTGGTACAATGCCGGCTTCCTGCTCGTGTGGGGCTCGAACATCCCGATGACTCGGGCGCCGGACGCCCACTTCTATTCCGAAGTCCGTTACCGCGGCGCCAAGAGCGTGGTGATCGCGCCTGATTACAACGAAGCGGCCAAATTCGCGGACCTGTGGCTCCACCCCAAGCAAGGGACCGATGCGGCGCTCGCGCTCGCTTTGGGCCACGTGGTGCTGCGTGAATTTCACGTTGACCGCAAGGTAGAGTATTTCAACGACTATACGCGCAAATATTCTGACTTCCCGCTGCTGGTGAAAATTGTCGAGCGCGACGGGCGGCTGGTGCCAGACCGAATGCTGCGCGCGGCCGACATCAAGGGCGCGCTCGGAGAAGAGGCCAATCCAGACTGGAAGCCGATCGCTTATGACGAGCTTAGCGGGAAACTCGTTGTCCCGGTTGGCTCCGCGGGCCACCGCTGGGGCGATGCAGGAAAGTGGAACCTGGAAGAGAAGGACAGCAATGGGCGCGATGTCCGGCTGCGGACTACACTCGCCGACGACCATGACTCTATCGAGCCGGTGGCGTTCCCCTACTTCGGCGGCGATGCGCCCCATGACTTCGTCGCAACCGCGCATGAGAATGTGCTGCTCCGCAACATACCGCTCAAGCAGCTGAAATTTGCGGACGGCACCAAGGGTTTTGTAGCGACGGTGTACGATCTCTTTTGTGCGAACTATGGCGTAGATCGCGGCTTCGGCGGCGACAATGTCGCGCATAGCTATGACGACGACGTTCCGTTCACGCCGGCGTGGGCCGAGAAAGTCACCGGCGTTCCGCGCCAGGCGATCATCCAGGTAGCGCGTGAATTCGCGAGCAATGCTGAGATTACCAAGGGCCGGTCAATGGTCATCCTCGGAGCGGGCCTCAACCACTGGTACCACATGGACATGAGCTATCGCGGCATTATCTCGCTGCTCGTGATGTGCGGGTGCATCGGCCAGTCGGGCGGCGGCTGGTCGCACTATGTCGGACAGGAAAAGCTTCGTCCTGCCACTGGCTTCCTCCCGCTAGCCTTCGGCCTCGACTGGAACCGACCGGTTCGCCAAATGAACGGCACCAGCTTCTTCTACGCACACACCGACCAGTGGCGTTACGAGTCCGTGAAGATGTCGGAAATCCTCTCGCCGCTGGCGCCCGAGGGTGACTGGTCAGGAAGCATGATCGATTACAACGTCAAGGCGGAACGGATGGGCTGGCTACCATCCGCGCCGCAGATGGACATCAATCCGCTCGATCTTGGACGGCGGATTCATGAAGAAGGTACTGATCCCGGCAGCGTCGTCGCCGAAGGCCTGAAGTCTGGCGAGTTCAAACCGGCCAGCATCGATCCGGACAATCCGCGCAACTGGCCGCGGAACATGTTCTTCTGGCGCTCAAACGTGCTTGGCGCGAGCGGCAAGGGTCACGAATATTTCCTTAAGCACCTGGTTGGCTCGATGCACGGCGTGATCGGCACGGACGACGAGGCCGCGGGCCATGACCGCCCGCAGGAGCTGGTGTGGCACGAGGAAGCGCCAGTCGGGAAGCTGGACCTGATGGTCAATATCGATTTCCGAATGTCGACAACCAGCATCTATTCCGACATCGTCCTGCCGACCGCTACTTGGTACGAAAAGCACGATCTCAACACGTCCGACATGCACCCGTTCATCCACCCGCTTTCGGCTGCGGTCGATCCGGCATGGGAGACCAAGAGCGACTGGAACATCTTTCGTGCGATTGCGAAAAAGTTCTCCGACATTGCCCCGGAGGTGCTGGGCGTCGAGCATGACGTGGTGATGACGCCGATCCTCCACGATACCCCTGGAGAGCTTGCCCAGCCCTATGAGCCGAAGGACTGGCTGAAGGGCGAATGCGATCCCATACCCGGGAAGACCATGCCCAACGTTCACATCGTCGAGCGTAATTATCCAGAAACCTACGCCAAGTTCACATCGATGGGGCCAGCGCTTGAGGCTAAGGGCAATGGTGCAAAAGGCCTGAACTGGGACACCAAGCATGAGATCGAGCTGCTAGGCGACTTGAATGGACGCGTGCTCGATGGCTCCACCAAAGGCCGCCCCAAGATCGACAGCGACATCGATGCTTGCGAGACGATCCTAATGCTCGCGCCCGAAACCAACGGCGAAGTTGCGGTCAAGGCCTGGGCTGCGCTCAGCGAATTCACCGGTCGCGACCACAGCCACCTTGCCGAAGGCAAGGAGGAGGAGAAGATCCGCTTTCGCGATGTCGTCGCGCAACCGCGCAAGATCATCTCGTCACCGATCTGGTCAGGGCTAGAAAGCGAGCATGTTTGCTACAACGCGGGCTACACCAACGTCCACGAACTGATCCCGTGGCGTACCCTCAGCGGCCGCCAATCGCTTTACCAGGACCACCACTGGATGCGCGCATTTGGAGAGGGGTTCGTCACGTGGCGGCCGCCAATTGACACCAAGACGGTGCTGCAGGTCCTTGGCAAGCTGCCCAACGGCAACAAAGAGATCATGCTCAACATCCTCACGCCGCACCAGAAGTGGGGGATCCATTCCACCTACACCGAGAACCTCATCATGCTGAGCCTCAACCGCGGCGGTCCCACTGTGTGGATCAGTGAGGACGACGCGAAGGCCGCTGGCATCATCGACAACGACTGGATCGAAGTGTTCAACGTCAACGGGGCGCTGACTGCTCGCGCTATCGTTTCCCAGCGGATTATGCCCGGCTCCGCCTTGATGTACCACGCGCAGGAAAAGCTCGTGAACACGGTCGGCTCGGAGATCACCGGCCAACGCGGCGGTATCCACAATTCGGTGACGCGCATCAATATGAAACCAACGCACATGATCGGCGGCTATGCCCAGCTTGCCTACGGGTTCAACTATTATGGAACAGTTGGCGCCAACCGCGACGAGTTCGTGATCCTTCGCAAGATGAGCGAAGTGAACTGGTTCGACAAGGCGGCCGACGACGCTGCTAATGTCGAGGGCGGAACCGCTGATTGGGGAACCGGCGCCAAAGATGATCGCGCCGTTCGAAAGGAGGTGGCACAATGAAGGTCCGCGCACAAATCGCCATGGTGCTGAACCTCGACAAGTGCATCGGCTGCCACACTTGCTCGATCACCTGCAAGAACGTGTGGACCAATCGCGAGGGTGTCGAATACGTCTGGTTCAACAATGTCGAAACCAAGCCGGGTGTCGGCTATCCCAAAGACTGGGAAAATCAGGACCGGTGGAAAGGCGGCTGGGTTCGCAAGAAGAACGGCAAGATCATTCCGCGTCAGGGAGCAAAGTGGCGCATATTGTCGAAGATCTTCGCCAACCCGCACCTGCCCGAAATCGACGATTTTTACGAGCCCTACACGTTTGAATATGAGTGGCTCCAGTCGGCTCCGGAACTCCAGGCGCAGCCGACTGCTCGGCCGCGTTCGCTGATCACCGGCGAGAAGCTCGACAAGATCGAAGGGTCAGGCAATTGGGAGGACATGCTCGGCGGAGAGTTCGAAAAGCGCAGCCATGACTATAATTTCGAAGGCGTTGAGAAGGAAATCTACGGGCAGTTCGAAAAGACATTCATGATGTACCTGCCGAGGCTGTGCGAGCACTGTCTCAATCCGTCCTGCCTCGCGTCTTGCCCGTCCGGTGCGATTTATAAAAGGGCTGAGGACGGGATCGTCCTGATCGACCAGGAAAAATGCCGTGGCTGGCGGATGTGCGTGTCAGGCTGCCCGTACAAGAAGATCTACTATAACTGGTCGACGGGTAAGTCCGAGAAGTGCATCTTCTGCTATCCGCGCATCGAGACCGGACAGCCGACCGTCTGCTCCGAAACCTGCGTCGGCCGAATCCGCTATCTTGGGGTCGTCCTCTACGACGCAGACCGGATCGAAGAGGCGGCGTCGGTTGAAGACCCCAAGGATCTCTACCCAGCGCAGCTTGGCGTCTTCCTGGATCCGAATGACATCGCCGTGCAGGAAGCGGCGCGCGCAGAAGGAATCACGGACCAGTGGCTAGAGGCCGCCATTCGCTCTCCGGTCTACAAGATGGCGGTCGAGTGGAAGATCGCCTTTCCGCTCCACCCCGAATATCGCACGCTGCCGATGGTCTGGTACGTCCCGCCCCTTTCGCCGATCCAGTCGGCGGCCGAGGCGGGGAAAATGTCCATCCAGGACAACATGCCGGACGTCCGGAGCCTACGCATTCCGCTGCGCTATCTCGCCAATATGCTGACGGCGGGGGACGAGGAAGCGATCGCGACAGCGCTCGAGCGAATGCTGGCGATGCGCGCCTATATGCGCGCCAAGAGCGTCGAGGGGCGGATCGACGAGTCGATTCCCAAGCGTGTTGGCCTAACCCGCGAGACGATTGAGGAGATGTACAAGATCATGGCGCTCGCCGCTTATGAAGATCGCTACGTCATTCCGACTGCGCGTCGGGAGATCGATGAGGATGCTTACGTCCTTCGCGGCACCTCCGGTTTCGGGTTCCGCGAGAACACGTTGGGCAACTCCAAGGTTAATTTGTTCGGAGGTGGTACAAAGAAAGCACCGCGCACACCCGACATGAAGGTCTCGACATGAAGCTGACTTTGAGAGCCCTTGCAGCATTGCTCGGTTATCCATCGGCCGACCTCAAGGCCCACATCAGTGAAGTCCGCACTGCGGTTCTTCGCGACAGGGTGCTGGGCAAGGCTGGCTTCGCTCGGCTGGAAGCGCTGCTCGGAAGGTTCGAAGCCGACGACCTGCTTGACCTCCAGTCGACATATAGCGAGTTGTTCGACCGCTCGCGGTCGCTTTCGTTGCACCTGTTCGAGCATGTGCACGGTGACAGCCGCGAACGCGGCCAAGCGATGATCGATCTCGGCAAGCAATATATGGAAGATGGCTTCTTCCTTGAAGGCGGGGAGCTGCCGGACTTTGTGCCGGTTTACCTCGAATATGCGTCCTGTCTCCCGCCGACTCAGGCCAAAGAAATGCTGGGGCAGCCGGCCCACGTGTTTGCCGCATTGTCTGAACGCCTCGACAAGCGCGGGTCCGATTATGGGGCTGTTTTCCGTTGCGTCGTTTCGCTTGCCCAGGCGCGCGTCGATCCGGGCGCCCGCGCGGTCGTGGACCAAAATACACCTTCGGAGGATGGCGCAGACATTGATGCGGAGTGGGAGGAGGCGCCCGTCTCCTTTAACTCGGCCGCAGCGCACCAAATGGGCGGGCCGACCGGAGCTGTAGCGAAGATAAGGGCGTGGAACCGCCCGGTGAACGAGGAGTCTCCCCAATGAACGACTTCATCAATCAGCTCGCTTTCGGCTGGTACCCGTATCTTGCCATCACCGTGCTAGTCGTTGGTAGCATCCTTCGCTTCGACGCCAATCAATATACTTGGCGATCGCAATCCAGCCAGTTCCTCCGCCGCCGCCAGATGGTGCTCGGATCGAACCTTTTTCATATGGGCATCATCATCCTGTTTTTCGGTCATCTGGTCGGGTTGCTGACGCCGGTTACAGTCATCGACACGCTTCGGATTGGCCATGCCTTCAAGCAGACGGCGGCGCTCGTGGTCGGTGGCATCGCCGGGCTGGCCGCCTTCGCAGGCTGCTCACTGCTGCTTCACCGTCGCCTGTTCGATTCGCGCATTCGCCGCAGTTCGTCCATCGGCGACATCCTCGTGCTGGTGCTGATCTGGCTTCAGCTCGTTCTTGGCATTCTCACGACGTGGTGGACGCTCGAACATCTCGACGGCAGTGAGATGCTGCGGTTTATGGGTTGGGCGAACGGTATCCTCACCCTCGATCCAGCGGCGCCCGAGCAGATCCAGGATGTCGCTCTCGTGTATAAGCCTGCACATCATCCTCGGTCTCACTC
>CAAAJI010000762.1:0-12127 GCA_900642245.1 Fragilaria radians | reverse complement strand
TTAACCACTCTCTCATATCCAATGGGGATCAAGATGAATGCAATAATAGTATGAAATGATTGTAGGGATTTTGGATAAATCGTTAAAAGATGGCTAGTGGCCACAGGTAGGTTCCGGATACTCCCACCTCAAAGGCAGCATCGGCATACGTCAATACAGAACCAGAATCATACCATGTATCCATGGTATCCACAGATCCCGTATCATCCATTCGTTTCCGAACCATAATCTCTTCGGGAATGACTCGTCCTCGCAAAATCCGAATTTGTTCCCCTTGTTCCTTCAGAATCACATGATGCTTGGATTCTAAATCAAATCGTTCATTCATAGCTTCTCCCAATTGAATCATTAATGTACATTCCGTTTCCTTCAAGACTTTTTCAAATTTGGATGCTTCAATCATCATGATCGTGACGGCATCATTGGAATGCTTTTGTAACAAATCCATCTGATGTTGAAGGATTGCAGTCTTGTGCCAAGTTTGTACCAATCTTGCCTGTTGTTGTACATATTGTTGTGGGACAAAGGATTCTGCAGCAGCCGCGGCAGCAGTAGAATTGTAGGAGGATGATGATGATAAAAACATGGAAGATGCCGATGATGACATGGCCATATTGTATCGACGAATATCCGTCCCTCGTTTGATATTTCTTTGTAATTTTGATTGTAATATATGTATTGAACGATGATATTCTCTACAGGTTGCTTCGTATTGTCGTTGAGCTTCCTCACGTTCGTGACGCAATTGTGCAATCTGATTCCTCCGTTCGACAATGCGAGGATCTTCGTCTTCTTCTACTTCTTCGTTGTAGTCTTCATTGTAGTCTTCGTCATTGTAGTCTTCTTCATAGTCTTCCATCTGAGGTAATGACATGATCTCTAATTGATTTTTATTCTTTCCAACTAGTGTATGTAAAGTGATGATGAATCGTTCGAAACGATAGTGTTTCCGTTCTTTGATGTATGCTCGTGAGATTGAGATCTTATAATGAAAGGCACAACGGTGTTAAATGCCCCCCTATAATTCCTTAATTATACAGAAACGGATTACTAAATTCTACGTCAAATAAAGACTACAGTCATACTATTGCCATTTAACATTCATCCAACCGGAACTTCAAGTACGCGTAAGTTGCTGGATACTAGACTCCTTCCTTCAAAAATTCCAACCAACAAAAATATCGACGTTGAGACTTTCAAATTTGTCGAAGAGTCATATTCAATTTGATCCCATACATGAAATCTTTCAACGCTTTGGAAGGTATATGCCCCCATTCCGTGAAGAAGGATGAATGTAAAAAACATATATCCGATCAATACCTCATGGCATTCCTACTATCATGACCTTCATTTAGGTACTATAATGTCCAATCTCGTTCATTTAACATCTTGACTATCGTGAATAAAGTTTTTTAGCCTTTCTTCGAATGACTGCTTGGCGGACTCGGATAACGTATATGAAACGTCTTGGATAACGTATATGAAACCGTGGACAATGCCCCCACCTCGACCGCCCTCGATTGCCCTTAGATCCCCCTCGACCGTAAATCCAAACAAAAATGACATCTCTAATAAAGAAACGTTTCCAATCCATGTATCTTTCATCTTTCCAAATAGTTACCAGCATTCCATATTGCTCTGTCTCAACTACGGAACCCCATATCTTGAACACATGTATCAACATCTGGAACAATCCACAATCATCCATGACAATGACTAAAATGCATCATGCCAAATTCGTCACCAATATACTTCCCAAAAGAAATCTACATTGTAACAAAATGACATGTCCTCCCCCTGTAATTGATTCATAGAGTGAAAAAAGTCTTTCAAATTTGTATTAAAATCGTTACGTCACAGGGATACGTCATAACCTATATAGTCATTTTCCTACTTTGATCTTACAAAGTCGGTTTATGTATAGAAAACAATATTAGGACTTTCTTGCACGGTGAAGATCATCTGCATGCCATTCCGGAACTGTACTTTTACATGGTCACAGGATATATGTTTGCAGTTTTTTATCAATATATCCGACAGTAAGACTATTTGCTATGGCTTCAGGTAACTCCTTTTCCTCACAACTTGGTTAGATTGGATGGCCATGTTGAGGAAGACTAATAGCAGGAATTGGGGTAAATTATTGTGTTGTGATATTGCTGCATTCTGATGACTGGATTGGCATATTAAAATACTTGAAAAGGTTTGTGTACTCTCTTCACTTTGGTTTCTGGGAAAGTGTCTTTAATCTTACTCCAATTAAGATTATCTTTGCATGATTTTTGGATTGGTAATGATTTTTATCGCAGTGGGAGCCCTGTGATCTTCCGGGTATCAGGGTTTGGAAAGTCCTTTATTTTGCAAATCAGCTTGTATTTGTAGCGTTCTTATGGAGAGAGAATACTGGGTTGCTGTCAAGCGGAAAACCTAGATTCTGCATTTCAAGATGAAGAGTTTTATAGGAAATAGTTAAACCAACTTGAGAGCCTTACAAATTGAATTCTTCCGAAAAATATTTGATTCTTATGCAGGTCAAATTAGTCAGCATTTATTAGAAAGCTTTACAATTGTCAGTTCAAGATGCTACGTATCATCTACAGAGACAGTTTATTCCGTTGTGTAGACTCACTCACTACTTGCAATACAATTTTCTCACTAACTATAACCATTAACAGCAAGAAATTCCTATGTAAAGCATGTTATACCAATGATAATCATTAAACGTATTCTTACAAGCATTGATTTTCATGTACTTTGCAATGCAAATGATCAGAGTAAAAGTTGTCCTACTTATCATTAATATTCCGTTTACAACTTCTTGTTTTTGGTTGATTCAATGAACTTGACAATGCAGAGGATTGTAACATGCAACAACCTATCACATGAAGTAGATACACTACATAAATTCTCAATTACTTACTCACTTTTTGTAAGACCCACTGTTGTTGAGTCCAAAAAGGGCGACAGTTTCTGATGACAATATCCACATATCCATCAGGAGATTGGATAGCGCTCAAGCAGAGACCACTCCATGTATTGATGATCTGATAAATGTTCCCTCTTACCTTCTTTAAGTTCCACCTCAAACTCCACCACTCTGGCTCAAGATTCCAACCAACGACGTATGCATTGTTAGCGGATTCTGTAGCGTCAAGGTAGTAATCATCCCATTTGCATCGCAACCAGCTTTGATTTGGAAAATCTGGATCATTAGCAGATTCTCTATACCAACGTTGAGACCACCATTCTGCATTCCAAGGTTCCAGCGTCATAGGAGCTCCATTGGTGTTGTTGCTGAGCGTGAGATATTCTCCAGACCATTGACTTTTAATGTGATATTCTAGGAGATTTAGTGGCGGTGACGACGTCGGCCTTGGTGTTGGTGCAATTGATGTTTTTGGTGGCTCAACTGGAGATGGTGTTGGAGGCATTACTGGAGATTCTGTAGATGAATTTAAGGTGGGTTCCAATGTTAGGGCAATTGGGGGCTCCGATGTAGGGCTCAAGGTAGTCCTCAACGTAGGGCTCAAGGAAGGGCTCAGGGAAGGGCTCAAGGAAGGGCTCAGGGAAGGACTTAAGGTAGGGCTCAAGGGAGGGCTCAAGGAAGGACTCAAGGAAGGACTCAAGGTAGGGCTCAGCATGGGCTTCAAAGTTGGGACTAATGCGGGACTTGGGGCCGATGGTTTATTAGTCGCTTTGGTTGAAATTGTAATTCCTGCTCTTGCTGGAACTGTTGCTAAATTCAAGGATGTCACTTTAATATAAACTGTAGTACGCCGTCCATTCACGCTAATTCCGAGCTGATACATTTCATCTAGACTTAATTTGGAGACCAAATTAGTTGTCACATAATCTGTGGTTTTCTCAGATGAGCTGATGAGAACCATATCACCACCTTCAACAGTGTCAGCATTCATCCCAATCATTCTGTTAAAGTGAATGTATGTATCTAATGTGCTCCGAATACGAATTATCATCTTGTCGCTAGATGAGGCGCTTTGCTTCTCTGCGAATCCAACCAAGAATCCTGTCCATTCGAAATTGTTATTGATGGGCAGGTCCACATGATAGCTACTAAACCATCCAAGAGTCCATGTGTGTCCTCCATTGAAGCACATACGCATCTTTTCATCTTCAGAGTATGAGAGTCCCTTGGCAAGATGTTAGTAAAAATGTCTAACCTCGCATAAAAGTCAAACCTAAAAAATACACAACGTACCATTATTCCAGATTGATCACCATAATCGACTGGACCCTCATTTGCATCACCCAAGTTCATATTACGTCCTGGTAAAAATATAAGCTGACCTTACTTTCGAAACGAGAACATGGTTACTCCTGCAGACGTACCGATTTCATGCATTTGAGCCGAAGGAAAACGACACCAGTCATCATTATAGACAGACAAATAACTGTTGAAATAGCCATACGTAACCCAATTACCCAGAGTCCCAGGTGGTAGACAAACCATGACATGAGACGCGATCGTATCGAGTCTTGCACCGAGAATGGATGACGCAGTGTTGATAACCTCTGTTAAGAGGGCTCCATCGTTCATCCCATTGATGGAACGTTTTGGAAGTTTCACTGTGTAGACACCATCGGTTCCAACAATAGAATTTGTTTTCAATGGGACAAAATTTAATTTCCCATCGGAGCAGGCATAGTATTGAGACTTTAAGTTAAGTTGATCATCAGAAGAACCGAAGACGTCATCATACAATTCTTCCTCACTGGCTGATGTCCTTGAGTCTTGAGCATCAACACGTAGGACTAAGACCGTCTTGGTTCCAACTGTCGTTACTTGCCTACCACGAGCAGAAGTTCCTGTTTTATGCCCTAACTTTGAATTTTCAGGAAGCAAATGTGAATCATCATTGGATATACGGCGACAGTTCCACGATTCGCTCTAAAGACAATGCAACGATTCGCTCTAAAAACAATGCAACGATTCGCTTTAAAAACAATGATTATAAAAACGTACCTTAATCTTGTCACCAGGTGGGAAAACAAGTTCATTAGTTTCGTCGTTAATCTGGGCATTTTCAGAAAAGAGAGTCGTCAAACCACTTGTCAATTTATTCTTTTTCGCCCATGCAGTAGTCAGGCCATGGACGGTAACCATCTGATAGCGCTCGTCATCAATAAGATCTTGTCCAACGAGCTCACAACTAACACCTTCCACGTCAAGTTCCTGAAAGAACTTTTCAGTGACCATGACTATACAAGGTTGGAGCAATTTTCGAAGCGTGGCAGTTTTTCGTGAGTTGGAAATCTGAGTCTGGCGATGCAGTAGAATTTGAAGGTCGTGAGAATTATATTAAGATCAAAGCATTGACATTGCAATGTCCTACCATTTCACCTTTCACAATGCTGTATACGACGAAAAGACATTGAAGAATTTTAATCATGATGGCCTCTATGACGTGATCCGCCTTATGCAAGCGAGAGATATTGCTCGGTAATCGAAGATCACAGCTGAACGCAAACTTTTATGGAGCCCAGAAACGGTGAAAAATCCAACGCGACTACAAAAAAATTCTCTCCACAGAAGTAGTCCCACAAACCTTAAAACTATAGGCATCTGTACAATAATGTACGAAAGCTCGCCTATTTTACTCAAGATCCATTTACTTTTTAAAGGCTATTACAGGATTATGACTTTCCACATGACAGACCAACCGCCATCACTCTTTGAGTCACAATAAGTATAAGTTCCATACATCCATTCATCAATTATAGGGAGTAATAGAAAGTCAAGAGTATGAGTATTTTGGATGGTTTTTGATATTAAGGTCTGAAGCCATCTGCAATTTCCTTTAGTTTTTCAAGTTTTTAGTGCAAGCTAGAATGCTCTTTTTTGCAAACATTGCAAACTACAGTTACACGTTTTGATGCCATTAATTGGTGATATCAATAAAGCCACATAGTATCATTACAGAACATCACAAAACAATTAACATGAGGGAACGAGTGTCGAACGGCCATTTCCAACAGCGTTCTGTCTTTGACATTTACAAAATCATCTTTTGTCTAAGTCAAAGTATGATTTCTACCTGATTCTTTAACAGTAACAACGTATCTTTAACATTCAAGTCTTCAGATCGTTACTATCAAAAAGAGATATACATCCACAGCAAACCTGTTCCCTTTTCTGAGAGATACTCAAATTCACTACAATTTTTCAAAAAATGTATGCACACACAATATAAGCCATGATCATATGCTTTGAGAACTATTAATAGTCCGATTATCAACGGCTATAAAATGTACGATTGAATATCTCAGTAAGACCCTTTCTCTTCCTTGAGGGAACAATAAAGTTTATAAACATAATTCCGCTTCTTCCTCTTGGTTCATCTAAATATTCCTTAATGCAGTCCTTGGTTCATGGATATACCAACTTTCTAGCTTCCTTAGCTGAATATTAACTCTCTTTATTCACATCCTCGATATTCTGATTCTGATCAGGTCTTTTATAATGTTTTATAACAAAATTGCATCTTTAATAATTGTCAAGTCATTGTCATCATTGTCATATTTGTCAACCGTTTTGTTGACTGATCAATGATCCCACACCTTATTTAACCAGGTGATACCTGTAGAATTAACAATTCCGTGAGTTTCAAGATTCAGCATCCAAAACACATCTGAAGAATATTTTTCAGTAAATCTGATGAGCATGCAAATACATCCACTGTTTCTTAACTTGATCTAAACTTTATCCTTTGCAGTCACGACTCTTGTATGTTTTCAAGGTCACATTACGCTTTGTTTTGCATAGAAAAATAATGCATTTGGGTATGTGTCTCCAGATTTCACAGCAAACAATACTTGAAATATATGTTGATAGCATTCTGCCACGTCTTCTTCCTGAGTTCATTCCTCAAGCCTGCACCAGTTAACATTGAACGAATCCTGCCATAAACCGTTTGAAACTTTCTCCCAACTTTTACAGTTTTTCTGAGGAGTCATTGTTCCTTAGAACTCAATTTTAACTCCAAAACTCTTCACTTTAAGATCCAATTTCATTGTTCTATTCTCTCTACCGTCGCCACAACGAATATATTGAACATTTACGCTAGCAATCTTCAAGTCTGTACGTAAGTTGATGATTTTAGTTTTCAAATCAGACTTATTCTTGAAAAAGAAGCTCCAGCAATGATCAGAGTAGTTGTTAACAATAAATGCCCAAAACTTAGCGCCTCCGAAACTTCTCTCCTTGATTGAACTAACAACAATATAAATTATTTCTCCAGGAATCTTGTTGCCTCATCGTCAAACCTTTTCACGTTTTATTCATTTGCCTTCAATTGCACATTCTTCACAGCCTTCCATATTCCTTAAAAACTTTATATATTACATCTTTGCTGTATTCTTTAAATATTTCGAAACCACAATGCCCAAAACCTATGTGAAGGTGATTTATACTTTAACTTGTATTCAATGTGTGTTTGCCATAGCATTACAAACAACATTTGATTGAACCGCATTCATCTTAATACAAGTGAAATGAAAGTGAAATTTGACCCTTAGTAGAGCCCATTGAGACTCCATGATTGCTCAGATTGAATCCATTCTCAAGCGCCTTCTGGATGCAAAAATAATTAACCCACAATTCACTTATTTACTTGACTTCCTTCAAGGTTATCTTAACTTATGCCCCTTCCCTTGAGTCACCTCACATTCTAAATCACCAAGTTTTGTAGCTAACATAGCCAGTCCGTTTCCGATTGTTATTTTGATCCTTGACTTCCTTGATATTCATTAAGCCTTCCACAAATTAATAGTATTGTCTGAAGACTGAAAGAGAGATTGACAGTATAATATCTGGAATCAACAAGATTCATGAGCTCAAGAAATTTTCATCGGCAGCTTTGATCAAAAAGACATGGTGGATCGTATCATGCAGTACATTCCTGAAAGCGAGGCTTACTTTGCAACGCTTTATCCAGCATCTCTGTCAATTAGTAGGAAGCTGTATGATCAAAAACTGTTCATGGAGTATTTTAATGGGATTGAAAAAGGAAGCCCATATGCTGCATGGCTATTCCAAGCTTCCATGCAGGACTGTTTGCATTAATTTAACTATAGGAGAATATTCTCAATTCAGAATGATCGCTGAACAGGGTGAAATAATCACCAACACTTTTCAAATGCCAATAACTTCAAACCATCCTTCAATTGACTTTAACAGAAAAATCAATAATGACGCTTCAAATGACTTAAAGTAAAAGACATTCTGAGAAATTATCTGGATTGATGATGCTTCTCCAATCTAGGGATCAATTGAGCTGTTTACAAGCAGGTCCTTATTGGCTCTTGTTGATGTTTGTTGTTCCAGTGGGGACAGGGAGAACAACTTTAGATTGCTATGTATTGAATTAAAAAGCAGATAAGAAACAAAGTGGAAATTGTAGACAGCGTGCAAATCCTTGACAAAGGCCCTAAAAAAGAAATAAGTAATCAGATCTTGGTATTCAGAATAGTGCTCAATTGATTGAAGCCTGCATTTGTCAGGAATAAGGAGAAAGAAAGAGCAAGAAAGAAAAGAATTAGTCAACTGAAAGAATTGCAACTACCAATTTTAGATTCAAAAATTAGACCCTTATGGATATCCTTAATAAAGAATAGTAAGGTTGATGAACGTGAGGGATATTCCTAACCGAAACGTTTATATGATCCTACACCATCAAATATCTAATTTTCTTCAATAAGCTGTTAATATCATTTTAATTTGATCCCCCCTCCTTAGTCACGTTTCTTAGTGCCTTGCCACATTGTACTCCTTTCAGCAAAAGTCACCATAAACCTTTCACGCATACATTCATCATTGACTTGGTGTATCATTCGCGCTATTTTCTAACATTTCTATCACGTTTTGAACTGGCATAGCTATATTTTGGATTTATTCCTCCAAGTAATGTATTATTTACCGCACCTTGATTGTCTGTTTCGAGCAATTTTCAAATATAAAATCATGGATAGCCATTAAAAAGGCTTTCTAATAATATGTCTTTCCAAAAGCAAATTCAGATTACTTTTGAATCCTTGAGGAATGGGATGGGACATTACTTTCTAGCTGAAGATTTTGGCTTCAAAGTGCAATTGGCGTGACTTAAACATTACTCATGAAACTATTGATGCTACTGATGCTACTGCAAAGGTTATGAAAAAGCCTTGCAGCAACAAAGTGCACAATGAAATGAATTAATGAACAACTTAGATCCATTCAGATGCATCAAGAGTTATCCCAAGCATAGGTTCAGGAGGGGACATAATCCTGGATATTGGTCATCTTATATTCTTTTATCGTTGCAACGTCCATAGAACCTGAGAGATTTGATGATGTTTACAATCATTCAATGTGAGATGTGAGGGCTCAATGGTGAGATGCCATCAAAAGAGAGGTCAAGGATTTGAGCAAATTTGAATGGCTTCAATTGGCTTAAGAAAGCTTTGAATAAAGAAGAAATGTATTGGAGCTCAGCTATTTCGATCATACCCCGCTTTCAATGAACCATTATAACTTTACACCAATGCTTCCAATCAGCAAATGGGTGCAGTGACTATGCAGGATTTTGCCCTTATTTTAACTTGCGTTACCTAAACAAGAGGGGCCCAGCATGATATAAAACCACCTAAAGAAAGAAAGCAATCATTGAAACCTGTAATGCATACAAGAATATCATGTTTGACTATCGGATGATAGCCTTCACAGACCATACGAATTCTAATTTTAATGCCATTGTAGCTTTAGACTTTGTTTTTCACTGCCCCTTCTCTTTGAAGAAAACAGAGTATTCCTTGAGTATTTTCCTGGAGAGAAACATGGTTTGGTGAATGCCTTGTCTCACCTAGACATAGATAATTAGGTGATTGAGGAGCTTTGTCACTTCTTCCAAAATCAGATCATATTAGCATCCGATTCGTAGTGCAGTCTACAACAAACATACAAGTTGTCTCAATCTCACCACTCTGTGCAATATGATGAAAGGTATAATCATTTTGTGACAAAAATAAACTATGAATCTCAATCATGAAAAAGACATGGTACCATACCTATTCACTTCATTCAGGATATGCATGCCTTGAAGCGACCATAAGGAATTCAATGTCATGTCATTACCTAGTCTTGCACTCAACCGATTGGACACCTTTGCTTTGTTCTTCAAGTTTGTTTACTGACAAGTGGTGAATGCTCTTAAACTTTTTGTCTACATGTAGATATCAGTGTATCTTGAAATACACTTTTTCGATAATTATTTGGACGCCTCTAACTTATAGTGCACTAAAAATAAATATAGTGATGTTTGCTCATATTTTTTGCGCTTCTTAGAAACATATTACATATGCATCATGCAACCTTGTATCCCAGAAAGAAATAAACAAATATCAAAAAGATGGAAATTTGATACCTCAAGATTCCATGAGTGGATTGAAAACTGTTGGAAGCTAAACTAAGCCAAATAACTACATCATGATTTTCAACGGGAGTGATTCTCAAGTTATAACGAGATGAATTCAACCAGTCATAAAGCCACCTTGCACTAATTGAGCATCGAGATCCTTTGCACTTAATAATGTATCAAGTAAGGCGTCTAGACCTATTGTCATGTCTTCTGAAGATTTTTGTCTATATCCTTAATTTAATCTCATTATTTACAGACAGGAGAGGAGAGGTACTACTTCACTGAGAAACATTCCTATCTAGTCATTATCATGTTATGTATACTTGATGACATAGAACAATTAGTAGTTCAAGACTATGTTTTGGTTTTTCTCAACCATCTACTTTACACGACTGACAGTGTAAAAAGGTTCGTTCAATTTTCCATGGAGGCATCTGGCTTCGAGGTCATAAGTACATAAATTCATATAGTTAGTCAAGAGCAGATGTCAAACATCAAATTTTGTTGTCTGCTTCAATATACACCCACAAACCTCACAAAAGAATTATAATTGTTCTTTCTTTGGAATCGGAGATAAAAGTTTCCGAGTTTGAGAACCTTCAACAAGCCTTCACATTCGATGTGACAAGTTGCGAACTTGTACAACCCATAATAACTTGGTCAGGAAATTTAAACAGGGAAAAGTCCTAGAAGCAATAACTTCGAGAATCCGAGAATGATGGCACCACTAACCCAGCTTGCGGAACATTCACTCTATATCGAATATTCCATACCATTGGAAAAGACTTTGATTGAAGAAGCAGATGTGAAACAAAGAATCCAAAGTAAAGATTCGTTCTCCTCAAAGAAAAGGTCAAGAACAATGAAGAAAATCCAAACGCTCTCATTGACTCTCAGGGCATTGCTACTCGTGCCCAAAGTCGACACCAACAATAACGATACCAACATCAATGATTTTGATGAACTAAGAGATTCCATACATTTGTCAAAGCAAAGGATTCAATCTCGTCATGTAAGCCCCGGAATTGATTCTAAATGCGGTTCCAAGGAATCAGAATCATATCTTCTCCAAGCCTACCTCGATAGTAAAGCTCCGATCCCAATCAAGAACGAACTCACAAAAAACAGACAAAGTTATGCTTGCATGATCAAAGAGCGATCAACTTTTGCACGAAAAATACACAACCTAAGAGCAACGACTGCATAATGAGACCCATTGGATTCTACCAACAATGTAGGATGTATCGATCAATAAGAGAGATTTTGTCACAAATAAATAAATTAACAGTAAACTAGCATAATGATTAAAAGTGAAAAGAATAGGGTTTAAATGTCTATCGCCAGAAGACTGACACATTTTGTTTTTCAAGGTTAAAGGATCTTTACTTGCCAAGACTTCTAGATATGTATATCATGACTATTGGATACTTATATGTCAAAACTGTTCGTCTATATGGTTGCTAAATACAAAGCCTATATGATATTATTTGCAAAGATAAGCTTATATTCCAGGACAATAAGAATGTTACTTCCCAAGACTTTACAATTGTTTTGTGTCTAGACTTTAGGTTGCTATTTGTCTAAACTATATAATTGATATATGCCAAGATAATTGGAACATAGCTTGCCAAGGATATAACATTTTTATACGCAAAGAGCATATGATTGGAAGGATGAGTACATTGCCTTTAATGACATATTTGCCATAATTGCAA
>CAAAJI010000761.1:8022-22525 GCA_900642245.1 Fragilaria radians | reverse complement strand
CGAAAAGATGTCGATACAGATTCCGCAAGGGAGAGACAAAATTGTTTTCCATGATTGCCCTCAAGTCCCCAATTTCATTCACAGGTGAACTAAGGGTGAAGGAGCACAAAATTAGATCATAAAGCCATCGACGATGCGCATATGAAACATTTATTGCCTTAGGATTCGTGACTCCGGTGAAATAAATACCTGATGCCAACAAAGAAGCAGTGGGTGCCGAGACGCTACCATTCCACCAGGCAATCAGGGTAAAAGCTCGAATTATAGGCTTAAGCTTCCCTATAAAGACAATAAGCTTTTGAAAAACTCGACGCTTCCTCTCAAATGCTCTTCTTTCTAAACAACTAAGATTTTCGTTTTCGCCCCGCACAAAACTTCGATTATGCCAAGTGACAAGACTTTGATAAATAGCCGGGAGAATCGATTTTAAAAGCGTATACAGACAAACATGTTTTCGAGAATTATTACAGGCTCTTAATCCTAGAGCCACCGCACCGGGAGTGTTTACATTTGTTGCGCATAACAAAACCGCATGAAGCATAGCAGTCATTGCAATGTTTGTGCATTTGATTCCCAACGATTGGGAAAAAGAGAGAGCATGGGGTATAACCAGCTTTAAAAGGTATCTATCGATTTCTGCAACATCCAAAGGCGCAGCGAATATTGGGAATCCATCGTTTCCCGGCATATCCTTTACACCTTTCGTTGAGCTAGTTTGACATTAAATTACCCTTGATCCTTAAACGAGTTCCACTTTCAATAATATATAGGGAAAAAAACTAGTAGACATGCAAGGGTTTGAGATTGAGCAAATCCAGGCAACCCAGATTAAGTATTTCCAGCACTTTGCTACCTTCAAGGATGGATTTACCAAGGAGCGGATCAATCAGTTGATATCCTTCCACAAGATTGAGACCCTGATTAAAGAAGGTCTTAATTGATTCAGACATTGTCAAAGTGTCAGACTTCATATTATTTTGAATATCACTTGAAGAGGAAGTTGGATTCAGAATATGGAGAGCTTCCTAACAATAATCTTTTATATAGTTCAGTACAGTCATAGGCTTGGAATACATCCCTAAGTGAACAATCCTTGTCCAAACGGAATGTACAAGGAAGGGATTATATATGGATCTCCGGTAACCATACAACAATCTTTAGGAAGCTTGAACAACCTCAACTGCTACTTGCTTTTTTCATGAGGAGCATTCAAGCAGTCAGATCAAAATAAAATCATGGAGATTTTAGATCAAGCAAAGCCTCATCAGACGAATCAGTGTCTTATTTTAAGCATTTGAAAAATAATAGAGCACCAATAGTATGACTGCAGCAATACTAGAAGATAAAATACGGTTCTGTCAACCAACAGACTTACAAAGATCTCACAAAAATAGATTTCACTTCTTGAAATATATGAAATCTATTTGTTGATTGAAAAATTGTGAGGGTTAAATAAATTGAATTATATTTAAACCTCGTAGGATTTATGTAAATTTCTTTTCAATATGTATTTGTAAAAAATATTCCCCTATGATGTACAAAGTATGTTGTCACCTGGTATAAAATTGATTCATCTTTAAGACCCCATAGATGCATCAACAGATCCGATGAGCTCTGTGCTATTTCGACAAATTCAACAGTTTGATAGATTGGAGCATTTTATTATTCCTACAATCTCTCCCGAAACTTTCCTTTGCTACTCAATATCTGCCTTATCTTTGCTGTAGTACCACGACTAAACTTTGTGTGACATTTTAATAAATGATTTTCTTTAATGTACTTTCCCACAATATCGTATCCTACATCCGATTCAATTGAAATGACTCAATATCGAATCCTGATTTTGTAGGGATGGATCCAAATTTAAATGTTTTGTTCAAAAGACAAATATGTAGTGGTTACGTTTAGTGATAAGACCTTTTCGAAAATATAAGCAATTAAAAAGGCTAAATTTGAAAATAACAATATGTAGCTATTTGCTCGCATTTCTAATTAAATTTTTTGGATTTGCACAATCTTGGAATTGGGTAAACTGGGTTAGCATGGGAATTTTGGGTATTGGTATGGGTAGAGCCTGCTACCACTAATCCACTGGGTATGGATAGAGCCTTGTACCCAGTCATATCCATGAGTACCCAGCCGTATTGTTGCGACTATTAGTTTAATGAGGTTATTAAAGTCCACCATTCATTCTTCTGGTGTAACGTAAAATCGCAGTTTATGGCTGGAAATCGTACCCTTAAGGAAAAGGGATAGTTTACACACAATGTTGCGTTTGTAAGTGAGACATGTATACAAATAGATATATAACATCATTGCTTAATGAATGATGTATATGGCATGCATAAGAATTACTTCTGCATTCAGATATCGATGCTTAAAGTTGGGTAAAAACAACAGATGTGAAAGATGATCAGCAGTTTATGGCTGGATTTCAAAAATGCATTATTCAATTCAATTTAAGGAAGAGTTTAGAGACTCATGTATGTAATGAGATATATTTTCTGACGTAACTGTCTAAACTAGATATTTATTGAGTTGGTTTCTATTGAAGAGTCAGTTTTGAACGCCTAGTGCTTTGCGTCTCTTGGGAACTCTGTCAATGGCTGGTGGGAGAAGCAAGATTTGAGTTTGCACAATACAATGTTATGATAGCTCACAGAAGAGAGTTTTGAGACCTTCTTCTGAGGCTTCTGCTATGTCAATTTTGAAAATTTGTGCAGTTCACAAGCACACTATTGGATGCTGTTCAATGAATCTGTTCAAATATCCACGTATCAATGAAACAACTTGACAAGAGTTCCCAAACATTGAGTGAAAGAGCTCATAACCTTTGATAAGTATGGCATCCCTGGAGACAGGGAAACCTTGACACTGTATGCCAACAGTCCAGGCCTTGAGAAAATCTTCTATTTCCACAGACTAAATTGGCAGAGGTCTAGGCCTTTTTGCTTCATTTCCATCTTTTTGTTCTTTGCCAAACAAGAAATGGTTCTCTTGGGAACATTGGGAAATGCTTTACATACAGCTCTTAGCTTTGTATCCCCAAGATACTTTTCAACAGCTTCATCTAAGTCTTCTTGGCTGTACACCTTTTTCTTCGGCATGATTTTGTGAAATCGGCCAAAAACTGGTGACGACAAAATTTATCCAATCAAAATCCTTTATTTTTTTATTCGTTACATGATTGGCTAGATTTCATTTTCGGCCAAAAACTGGTGTACAGCCATAAACTGCTACTCTTATTTGTAGTCTACCTTCCCGATATCCCTATTCTTATAATTGACGTTCAATCAAATTTCTTGTCGTACGTCGTGAAGTTTTGATTCGGTTAACGCTTTGGATGTCAAAAATGTATCCTTCAAAGATTACCGTGATACCATAGTGCTATTGAATTTTCGAAACATGCAGTTATGGCTGTGCCCCCTTGTGACAGCCAATAAAGAAAGCTTCAGGATGCGCATCTTGCATCTTCTAAAAACTCAAGACCGAACGATTAATTTACCCCCATCAACTTGTTGAAAAGTAAACAAATATGAATTGTTGGATAGCCCTCTCGTTCCTATTCGTCTTCTTGATTGACATGTCGCTGTCCTTCTCATTCGCTGTTAAGCCGTCGACTTTACGACCAACCTTGAGACTTTATTTGGCAATTGACCATCCACCTATTTTTCATCAGGTGACGAATCAAAATTCTATCGAAAAAAATGTGTCTCCATTGAATCAAGGAATTAACTCTTTTACAGCAGGGTCATCTCAAACATTGTCGCTTGTAGAACGTCGACCTCCAACAAAGGAGGAGATTGAAGAGAAGAAACGCACCTTCAATTTGTGGTTTTGGGGGGGAGGATTCGTGGCTCCCTTTCTTGCAACATTTTTCTACTTCGGATTTAAGTTTTGGGAGAGGTAGAAAGCCGCTAAATAAGCATAATGCTAATTTACATAAATTGTATGGCCTATAAGACTGCGCAGTGTACTTGGATAGTTTATGCGGATGCGATTCAATTGTTACGTTTTAAGTTCATCAGATTAAGCAATCTTTACGGCATATCGTTCATAGCATTACAGAAGCTACATTACATCACAATACTGACTTCAAGGTTACAGGTAGCCATTCAATCTTCAATAAAAAGTGCGTCATAAGGAAAGGAAAATATCTGGATGCCATCACACCTTACCATATCAATTGAAAAGGTGGCACAATCCTTTGAATTTGTTCACCTCGAGGAACTATTGGAGTGAAAATTTAAGAGTATTATTAAACGCAAGGCTTCAGATCTCTTTCTTTTCAGAGTGAGCATGATGGCTTAGCTGTCACCAAGGATAACTTAAACTTTACAAACTCAATTAGACTAAATAACTTAAGATTATATCCTGCATTCGTTTTTCTGATTTTCGAGGATGATGAACTACTTACTGGTCAAAGTCAAAACTCCAGAATGGACAGCAATGTGATGAAAACAAAGATTTTTTGCATTCATAGCATTGTCAATGCTGAAACGATCGTCAAAATAAATGGGAACATTTCAGAAAAAATAAGGTTAAAGATGGTATTTTGAAATCAACAGGATCGACCTTACAAAAAAGACCCGGACAAATTTCATTTTCTGCTTCTTCAATTGCCCCAAGATTTTCTGAATTAAATCTTCTATTTCAGGTTGTGAGATATAACGTTTGATGCTACCTAGTGAGCTGATCTTACTACGGAGTTCTTCAGACAGACAGGGGGGAGAAACAAGGTGGCATAGCAGCAAACACATCATTTTCGAAATCGGAAAACTTTGATGGAATATCTTGGCGTGTTTTTCTTCCACAAAGAAACTGGGGTAGATGAGAACCTTCTTTAAATATCACAAATAGAAAAAAGAAAGAAGTCAATTAATTTCACAATGCTAACTGATTCAGAGGAGTGCATCCCAAAGCGATATCAGAAAATTCCTCATCGTACTGTTTTGACGTAGATTTTGACTCTAGACAGAAAAAACAACTGGTCAACATGGCATTTGGACTAATCATGATAAAATTAGATGCTTACTCAGGTTTAGTTGGAATGGAGACAGTCATGATTGACTTCCTTCACTAAGCTTCACTGATTATCATGCTTCTCCTGAAACATGAGTAACTCTCACCAATGATAAAAAAGTAAAAGTGTACATAGCTGCAGCTCCTAAGTGTGTGAGGCAAGATTTTGTTAATGGTAAAGCCACTTCATTGGGTGAAGACAATTGCAGCGATGCATTCCATGAATGATAAGGCTAGTCATCATTGCAACTGTGCTCCAATACGTACTTCACATTAAAATTATCTAACAAAACTTGCATCCAAGTGCAACGAAACCCTAGCCCTTGTGAGGAATCGAGACAATTCCTCAACACTTTAAGAGCGATGAACGTATACTTGGAAGGAAGGTTCATTGCAACAAAATTAGTTTCCGAGACGGTAATTACCTGTCGTGATCTTGAGGAAGTGATTGAGAGCTTTACGGTCGGCACCAAGGGAAATTTGAACTCATTGGAAGACGTGATATGCTCCCGAGATGACTGTAATTTACTTCAATGTCGATTACCTACAATTCATCTCGAGACAAGGCTTGGTATTGTTGAAGATTTCGTAGAAGATGATCAAGACACACCACGAATCGATCCATCTATACGAATATTATGCTTTCATGGATTGAATCAAGTTTTATGTATGGACGACTTTTGCGACTATCCTGATCCACCTCATGGTTTATGGAATAGGGACAAAAAGTCAGCAATATCAAGCTGTAAAGAGCAAGCTCTAAATATGTTGTGGATTGATTTAAGGGATGTTCATTTCGAGCTAAACTCCCCATCCGAATGCTGCCATTTTTTGAGATCCATTATGGGATCATCTCACTATGCATCTCCTTGGAGGGAAACTGATGACGAAGGTCTTTTTAGCAATATTGCTATTGTTACAAAGAACTCGTCTGAAGTCCTAGAAAGTTTTCGTACAACAGATGCATGTCCATCATACTTTCTTCATTCGATATCAAGGCTTGAAATTCCTGCACATGAACCACAATGGTGGATGAGATCTAAAACCCCCATAAAACAAAGTTTTACAATTGAGAAAGCGACACTTTTGATTTACAAGATGATGCCACCTCGAGATCATTTTTCGGTAGTAAATGTTATGAATCCTCTACTTTCTCTTCCAGATGGTTGCTTGTGGGAAACCTACAGAATACTGGATGAGATTGAGGACAACAATAGATTGGAAAACGAAGACACCTTTCCTCCCATCTTTTTGCGACAAGTTGCTCCTCCTTACCTTAACCACCAACAAGAATATAGAGATTTGATGGAACCGATACTAAATCGCTTTGAAAGCATTCGTATGGAAGCCTTAGCGATCCCACAATGGCCAGCCTGGCCTGAAAAAAATCATTATTCATCTACTTCGATTTCTGACGACGCTGCGCCATGGACTGTGTTTCCTCTATGTCATTGTTTCCCAGCAAATAAGATAGAGAACAGAAAATGGATTCATAGTACTTGCGCGTTTGTGGTGGAGACAGTTTCCTTGCTAAAGGAACACCTAGGTGATCATCTTCGCACTGCCTTGTTCAGTAGATTAAGTCCAGAAACAGTACTTGAGGCGCACACTGGTTGGGAGGATCTCGCAAATTACGTGTATCGGATTCACCTTCCTCTTGTCGTACCTTCGGGAGGACTCTGCGGCACATGGGTGGACGGGGTTGTAGAGACACATGAGGAAGGACGATTGATATGCTTTGATGACTCAAAGGTTCATAGAGCATTCAATTACTCAAAACAAGAGCGAATCGTCTTAATTCTAGACATTGCGCGCCCTGTAGTGCTTCCGATTGGTACTGCCATAGGTGGCCACACAAATGAGCTTGATGACTTCATAAATACCCTAACATAACCCTTTAGTCAGTGTTGAATTTTTGCGAGGAACTTTTCAATTGATAGTTAATTACCCTGAGTCTTCAACAGCAGTATAGTAGAAGTATGTCCATTTCTTACCTTGCTTTAACATATATTCAAGATGACATATTCATCAGGAGGTTTATAGCCATCATTTGTAGGGGAAAAAAAGATTTGGAAAAATGGGTGATTCCCCTCATTGCTTCATTGAGATTCTCTCAGATTAATGGTCCTTTCGAATTTCCTTGCAATCATTGCAACATAATGAAAACCTAATAAATAAATTCAAGAAAGTAATCGAACGCTCCTGAGCATTCATCAGCTAGCACAAAGAGTTGTTTTCAAAAATCTGGTAGAGAATCAAGGTAAAAGCAACATCAATACCTTAGATGCTTGATAAAGAAGAAAAAAGAGTTTAAGACACCTAAGATAAAGTTAGAATGGTGAGTGTTATTGAAAAAAGATGTAAAGGAATAAAAGTATGGTGGACAAATATGATCTAATTGTCTTGAATACTAGCGGTAAGAACCGGATGACTATACTCAATTCCTGATGACACAAACTATGATGGGAAAACGTTTATAATGCCAGACCTGGAGCAAGGTATTTCCATGCATCATCAATATCTTGCAAGAAGCGAAAGCAGACTTGAGGATCTAATCCCTCACCCCTAATGGTATCTGCCATATAGAAACAAGCACCTGGCTGCCTTTGGTGTTTTGATGCTGCCTTATATCATATTGGATTTTGGATGGTGGATATATTCTCCATTTAATTTGGATGATGCTTGGTGACTGTTTAATGTATGCTTTGTGCCACGGTTGGTCGACAACTGGACAACGTAAGGAATGTTCTTGGTTTCGTTATGTAATGGTAAGTTCTTTAATGTTGGTTTATTGTAAATTTTGAAGGGTTAAATACACCTAATTGCCTTTCAGAGTGCAAGATTTTTATAAGAAATATACAATTTTGAACAGAAGCATGTCCTCTCGATTACCTGCTTAATTTTATCTTCTTTTCTTACGAGTAACAAGATTGAACTGCGCACAATTGTTCGAGGCATGAAAGATTAAAATGTATAAGCTTTCTTAAAATGTGAATAGAAATCTATTTCGTACTTTGAGGTATGAAATGTTAGTCTAAAAATAAATCTGGATATGAACAATTTTCAAGGTGATAATGCTCAGTACGTCAAGGTAAAAAAGACTTATTATCAAGAAATCCTTAATTTTTTTTATTATCCTCATTGTTTTGCCTTTATTTTGGAATAGGATAGCATAATAGGTTTTTCAGGATACTTAGGACACTGCAAAGCTTTTAACCCCTCCTTAAAATCTGAATTTCCATTTGAAACTGATTGTATACTCCTAAAGATAAATTTTGCTACAATGGGAACGTCAATCAATAATTTTCACAATGAGACAGTTCTCTTCAAGCCTTAATGAGTAGGCAAACTATGTTCCAGTATTAGTGAAGATCACTGTTTTGTATAACTGACAAACTATGTGCTCTATGGTGAAATATATAATCAACACAATCATAAATTATTATCAATTTTTGATTGTGTGTTTTTTCCTTAGTCTTGCCTAGTCTTAGAACTTCTCTCAGGGAGAACTTCTTGTCCCTTTTCAAGAGATGTTAGGCTCTCTTAAAGAATTTAGATCTTGTTCTAAAGCTTCTTCCCAACTGTTTAGGCAAGTCTCTTCAACTTGTTCATAAGTACAAGGTGGTGGTTAAGAAGGATAAACTCGGTTTAGACCTTAGACTCTTTGTTATAAGTGAACTAACTCCTTAATTATATCTTTATTTAGAACATTATTGTAGCCGTCCTAAATTGGATCCGGTGCTGGATTGTATAACGATACTTTCCATTTATGAAAAATACTTAACCTTTACTAAGTGTAACTATTGAACTATTTGTAATAGGCAAACTCGGGGTAGATATGTAATGGGATAGTTTACCTGAAACTATCCATAGCTAGATGAGAAATTATAAGAAAATTTTGATTCTACTACTATTTACTATGCACTAACGGTACAGGACGTCTCCTTATACAGGTACACTCACATATCTCTTCGTTAATATTTTATTGTTAAACTGTTATTGTTTACAACCTAATGTGTTAGGTATTAGCTTCCTTATCCTTCAGTCAAGTTAGGTCACTCTGAACCCTAAAAAATGTATTTTCTGATTCCTTGTGCTTTTGGTCTGGCTTCTGCTCGTTTTCTGTCTACTGTTTGAAGCAAAAAACGATTTAGTATGTAGCTTAGGCTTTTTCAGAAAGTTAAATTCTTAGCCAATATACAAAACTTATTTCTTTGGCAGCACTACTTCCATCCTTCACCGTCCGATTTTGAGTCATCTGTATTATTGAATTGCCTAAATCTTCAAGCTACTTAGTTCATAATCTGAGTGGGTAAGTATATTGTAACATCTACACCTCAGCTGTGGATGTTGTGGATGACGCCTGCTAAAAATTTCTTCCCTTACTTGAGAAAAAAAGAATTCGTCGCATGAATTTAACATCCATTTGAGGTAGGGTTAAGGCTAATTCGGTCTCACAGAATTGGGCGAAAATCCAGGGTTTCTCACGCCCGCCTACTTCATAACATGAACTCATGTCATTATACACATTCCTAAAAATGAGTATTAATCTTTTTTGAGATAAAAGACGTTATTTTAAAATTCATTCATATGGAGTTTCTTATCCCCTCATGAATCAGCGAACACTGCGCACTCGCAAAGCCAAATTTCTCTCAAATCATCAATTCACCATTCTGGTATTTTAAACTATGCAAGATTTCTGTCATCTAAATCCTTCTTCTACAGATGAAGCACCGCAGGAGGTCGCCGGTGGAATCGAACTCGATGCAGAGAATCATTTAACGGAGTCTCACCAAGTTCTATTGTGCTTAGATTACTTGCGGGATCTTCGTCGTTCATTTTCTGAGAATCAGTTGGTTGCTGTCGAAGGCATCGATCCAGATTATCTGTCGGTTGCAGTATATGCATTAAATCGTTGTTTCCTTAAGCCTCCTCAACTTCTTTCGTCTAGTGAAGCTGGAAATGATCCGTGGTTTAATAAGGCCAAAGCCAATACCATTAATTGCGAAGTCTGCTCTATTCAAGACCTAGAGGTGACCGGGAATTCCATCGAACTTCCATCTCTAAACTCGATAAATAAGGAAATATTATATCCGCGAGATCATGATAACTCCGTGCTTCAAGAGGCAAAAATTGAAGAAAAAAAAGAAGAGAAAACAGATTCTCTTTCGTGGTACTCTTACGATGATACGCATCCAAGTAATTCCCATCGCTTCTACCATCTCAATGGTTTGGGTTCAGCACAGCATATGAACGGACCTTTAACACTCGGGGAAATTACAGCCGCTGGATTGACAGTATTAGGAGCACGTAGTCGACTTGATGCAGAACGCGATATGATAAAGTCTCCGCTTTTTGAGCAATTCGTTGAAGCAGTACGGGCGAAAGGCTTCTTCTATGATCCTGATACTGATGGAAAACGGGATGACCCAGAAGAAGAGAGCTTTCGTCAAAAAAAGGCCATGGAGCTCTACGAGGAAAGATATCGCAAAGTTGTCGCTAAGTTTCGGGCAAAGCTTGCAATCAAAGCGGAGCATGACATGAGATTAACCTCACTTAACTCAGGTCTAGATATGGCAATTTCAGCCGCCAATCGTCAGCGAAGGTATCGAGAGAACCTTGTTTCAAGCTTGCAAGCTGTTGAGATGGATGCTTCCAGTCTTGTCACACATAAACCTGCCTCAGCCAATGGTCCCAATTATGTCGACGAGTGTAATGTATCCAGTCATGACAATATTCATGCAAAGGAGGTTGACTTTGTCTCGGAATCTCAGTTTGAGGCATCTTTCATGCATAACAATGCTGACCTAGTAGAGGCAGAAAAGATTAAATTACAAGGAAATGCACACATGCAAAGAAAAGAATATCGCGAGGCAGCTGATGCGTATACTGCTGCATTGAAGCTTTGTCCATCAGGACCACAAAGTCATGTTTATTTTTCCAATCGAGCTGCTTCTTATTTGAGTATGAAGATGTTTCAAGAGGCCGTGTTAGACTCCGAAAGAAGCTTACTGCTGAAACCTGATTACGGAAAGGCCCATGCTCGCTTAGGATTGGCTCATTTCCTTCTTGGAAACTACAGAGAAGCGGTGGAGGCATACACAGTGTCTTTGAAATACGATCCAGAGAACAAAAGTTCAAGGAATTATTTAGAAAAAGCTGGGCGACGTTTAGCCCGGAAGGACAAGTCTCTCGAAGAAAAAGATTCGGCTTTTTCCGTAGTAAGTGAAATGGAGAAAGCTGAAAATGTGAAATCAGGAAGAGTTTCAGCATTTTCTTTCGACAATGAAGATTGCAGGAGGAAAATAATTGACGAGAAAGAAGCAGAGAAATACAAGCTGAAAGGAAATACTTTTATGGCCAGCAAAGAATATCTACCCGCAGTGGATGCTTACACAGCAGCAATAAACCTTTGTACTGACGGTAAGAATTCACATGTCTACTATTCAAACCGAGCGGCTGCTCTGTGTTATCTTGAAAGATATGAGGAAGCAGAGGAAGATTCAATGAAGAGTTTGGTGTTGAATCCTTCGTACGGTAAAGCCCACGCACGGCTAGGGTTGTCACGCTTTTTCATGGGAGATTATGCAGGAGCTATTCAGGCGTACACGGACGCCATTAAACATGACCCGGATAGCTCAGCAAGCAAGTCCTATCTCGCAAAAGCAAAAGCAAGGCTTGATCATGAGAAAATTACTTTATCAGAATGAATAAATAAATCAATTAGAGAGCGTGTAGTGAGTTTTAGTTGCTCCTTTCCACTATTGCTTGAAAATTAAATTGCTCGGCTGTATCGAGTAGATGTCTTAAAGGGGAATGGTGTAATAATGATTATTGTCAATGAATGCACCATAGAGATTCATTGACTATTTGAATTTGCAAGGCTGTGTCAGGTATCAGTTTAATGAGTTAGGCTAGCTCAAATGTAATTTCATTTCAATAGAAACACACGCAATTGAGAACTGACAAAGACAGTTGGATATCAATCAGTGATCAACTTTTGTTTAGTTTTAGCTAATCCAGGTAACAAAATGCAATACGACCAAAACCTGGATCTGCATATTGGATACATCTAGATTTCTACAACAAGACACGACCCGGATTTTGGCGATTGTTAAACATTTAGATTTTAGTCAGCTTGCTCTCTGAATTAATTGAATTCCTGGATTAGAAGACTTGCATAACTGATAGCGGAACTTAAATCACATCACCAATAGTGATGACAACCTGTTTGATGAGAAGGTAAAACATTTGAAAATTTGATTGGAAATGGATCAACAATAATCATGGCAAATAAAAATGTGAATCTAAGAAACTTAGCTAACCTGAAAAGGAAAAGCATGCAAAACGTAGATCGGGAAATGGATCAACAATATGATTAAATTAAATTGGGAATCTAAGAAACTCTATGTGGAAAAAGGATAAAATACGGGAGTAGAACATAAAAATCCATCAGGCTTGGGATAACCTTGCAAAAAAGGTGCTGCAATCCATTTAAGAGCAAAAGAACTTACTGCTAGGAAGACAGATTTCAAAATTGCGTTCGATAACTTAATAAAAACTGGCTAAGTTTATTTTTTGGATATAAAATTGGGAAGGAAATCAATTAACAAAAGCTATGATAGCAGTAAATATGGGTGATAAATGCAAAGAATTTTAGGTGAGATTTGGACATGTTTCCACAGAAACAACATTAAAAACAAAATCAATGGGAATCAAGTTTACTCAACAACTTGAGAACCGTGACAATTATATGTAAGGAGACGCGGGTCAAAAGAGTATCACTAAGAAATCCCGCAAAATTGCCGCATTTGTCAAAGAAACAATGCATTGTTATATGCTTGGTGAAGGTGGAAATTTTGGGCAATTCAAGTTCTGGCTTGCGATAGAGGATACATTTTCGTCAACGAGATGAAGTTTTTTCCTAATGGAAGAAGTGAAAAAAACGGAAAAGTCATCCACCTCACAATGAAGTGAAAGGCATGAACGAAAATTTAGGAAAATTATCTCTCTAGATAATGTGAGAAAAAAGGTAAAGCTAAGTGAGATGAATCAAAAAGAGGGATTCGACAAAATCATTGAGTTAGTTCACCTAACACACCTAAACAGTTATGAAACGTGAATGACAATGCATGAACAGCACCAATTTCCGGCACATAATCAGAAAGGTATGAAAGGTCCATCTGGATGCAATGGAATATGGCATTAGAGTTCAAAGCGGGTAGAGGAAGAATTTGATCCCCCCATAATTTTCAATTCTGAAAACCCATAATTTTCAATTCTGAAAATTGGTAAAAGGTATTGCCTTACGTATTCTACGTGAAGTTACCGTTTTTTCGGTCGATGGGAATTATCACCATGGGTTGTCAATCTATTTTGATATTGATGACTCTGTTGTTCAGCAATGTAAGGCATAGTCGATCGACTGTTCTGATTAACTATGATTATACTGTGTTTTCTTGCCACTCATCTTCAAGATTAATCAATCACTGATTAAACGGAAAGAGAAGTGATGTCCATTAATTTTTGTAACCAAGCTCTTCTGTTGTGAAGAAGTGAACACCGGGAGTAAAGAGACGCACCTACCTGAGCTCTGGCTATTCTAAAGACTTGTATCCTGAGCTTTGGGATTCCCATGGTCATTGGGTTCCGGCAGAGGCCTATGAGAATTCCAATACTGCTTCAAAATGTCATTTCCAGAAAGCTGGCTTCAAGAGTAGAGGATACTCTTTCATCAGCAACATGAAAAGAATGGTTGAGGAAATGGGCTGGGATTCTTTTGTTGCTGAGCTCCATTTACATGCCAACACAGCCGTTTCTATGTCTCAAAGCCATCACGGAGGTTTTCATGTGTTTTTGCCCTGATGGGACTTTCACATAGCCTCCTCACATCATAATCACCTTTCCCCAGTCAATTCAAGACTTTTAAAATGTTAGCATTTTCATGCTAGGTGCCTAACAGGCAATAGTAATGTTAAACTTCCTATGTTTTGCTGATTCCGCCATGTTCTCCCAAAGAATCACAGAGAATTCCCATATTGGGTTAGTGATACCTATGGACCAAAGAGATCATCCAAATTAGCAGGATATGGGCCTGGATTAGAGTCTGTGTGAATGCAAGTTGTAAAAAATCAAATTGGAGGACCGACAACTTAGATAGCGCATTAAATACTTAATAATAATGAAGAAGTTGATCCCCCTTACCTGTAAAGTAGCTTTGGAGAGTTGAAATGCAGTAAACAGGAAGAATGGCAAAAAGCAATAAAACATAAATTGTGTAGCGTGACAACACATCAAGCCTAGGAGAATATATAGAAAGATAAATTAACGTAAAATCGCAGTTTATGGCTGGAAATTGTACCCTTAAGAGAAAGCGATAGATTGCACACAATTTTGCGTTTGTGAGTGAGGCATGTATACAAATTGATATATAAAATCATTGTTTAATGAATGAAGTATGTGGCATGCATAAGAATTACCT
>CAAAJI010000760.1:0-11356 GCA_900642245.1 Fragilaria radians | reverse complement strand
ATTCCCGAGGATTCCGGAGTTCGAGTTTAGACGATGATTTATGTCATGGTTCATAAAGGGAAAAGATTGCTTTGCATATTTATACGTAATGAAGAAAATGACTCTCTGAATTCTAGTCTAAGCTTATTTCTCATCGTAGTTTAGGTTAGTGCAGAGCTTTGCAGAATAGACTGCTATTTCTTGCTGCAGACGAGAAATCTCCTCCTCGAGATGTCCCACTTTGGCTAAAATGCGTTTATTTTCACACTCAATGATCTCGGCCTTTTTCGTCGCACTTTCCATCAAAGATGTTATCTCCTCCATCTTCCTATTAATATCAACAGATTTTCAATACCAGGGCAATTTCTGTATTTAGATTCGTAAATTCCGTTGTTAGAAGTGGACAAAGAAGAGAGTACAGTTTCATCACCAAGCTTTCCATACTCTGATTATCTTGAATTGCTTGGCATGTCAAGATGACAATTTCCACAACCACTTCTAATACCAGAGTAGAATTATTGTCTCCAAGACAGAAAATTACATCTTGAAGTATTTGGTGAGAGAGGGAACTTAACAAAACACCATTCGGCTGTAAATGACAAATACCACATGGACGTGCTTTATGTATTTTCAATGCGTCATCACAACGTAGTTGAGATCGAGTTATTGGCTTCGCAAAAAATATTCTCATAATTTCCTTCATCCCTTCACAATCAACTTAGAGCTCAATTTGAGGACAAAATACCATTCCTTCATTTTTGGTTCAATATAGGTAACTGGCGATTTGCTTCACTGCCACTACATATGATTGCCGAGGTTGATGAGTAAATCTGGCTGCCTGATGCACTGCGTATATTATCTCAGGTCTCGTGTTATTAGCTAGTTGCATCTGCTAAATAACTAGTAAACTTGTTAATTCTCCTTAGAAATTTGTCAGATTTCTTGCTAATTTGTGATTTAGTCACTCTTTCTGATTCACTCGTGTCTTCTCTTAGAAATTCATTTTACAACCGACCACAAAACCTTTTGATGTGCTTGTTGAAAGTAATTCCATTTAAATTTTTGGTGACTTTCCGAACAAATCCAATCTACTTTAATCAAACCTTTCAATACTTTTATATGAATGTACTTAACTTTGATGTATCAAATTCTACCATAGTTATTTACTAAATCTTCAGCACCCTTATTTTCTATCTTGAGTATCATAGGAAGTTCAATCCTTAGCCCGACTGATTCAATGAACTTCTTAACAAATAACATTTCTTGCATACATTGTGTTGCCGACACCAACTCCGCTTCGGTGACAGACAATCTTTCGCTCTCTTGCATTTTACTTTTGACACTTACAGGGGCGGGGGCTCTATTTATGAGAACTCAAAATCCACGTACATTTTCTTCTCGTCTCTAAATCCTTTGCACAGTCAGAATCTGAATAGCCATCATTTTCAAAACTCACATCTTCATCCTTCTTTGACTGCCTTGCTCCATTGTTCTCGTTCTGGTGTAGTCATTGCTTGATCATAGTTTAGTGTTTGCAGTTCCTTTATAGTGTTTATGCTCTCATCAAGTAGTCCTGCACCAATCAAAGAGTATTCTTCCCATAAATACATTCCAATTCCTCCAGATTCCTTTGTCTTAATTACAGATTCATTTTCATTTCTACTTACAATTATGTCCTTGCACTCTGATCAAATTGTTTCATTGTCATTATCATCTTCGTCTTGGTCAGCTTTGGCATAATTTTCATTCTCATCATCAACATATCTTAAATCAGTCGAATCTTTGTTACTCGCTGTTCCCTCCCTAACTTTGACATGGATTTCTACATCATTACCATTTTTATTACCTACAATGATGAAGTTTATCAGACTATTATGTTATCCCATCACAATGCTGAGTTCCAGTAAGGTAAGTTCACTTCCCTTTGAACTTTGGATTGCCTTTAGTATCGATTCATCCGGCGCAACATCCAATAAAATAGCAATGAGATCAGCTTCATCAATTTTATCCCCTGGTGCCAGGAATTGTTCCTCTATGCTACTTAGCTATTCAAATAACAGTGCAGGATTGGTCCCCTTTTTCATGCTTATCCTAATTCTACCTTTGAAATGGTATCTGTTGCACGATACTTCTTGAGTAACCCTTGCACAACTAGGTAAGCTAATCCGCGAAAATGAATAATGAAACAGTTGCCTTAAGTCATCAAGAGATTGATGTGGAAATATTGTCTGATGCAAATGAGGAAGTCAGTCGTAAAGATTCCAATCTATGGATCACGGATACTGCTGCCAAGTACACCACAGTGGGAATATCTACCAGAGAGATTCAATCAACAATCATTATGAGTAACGGGTTGTGCAAAAGAGCAACCCTGGTTGGAGAAGTTAGAGGAATCATCATCAATTTGACTTACATATGTGATGCTGATACCAAAGGGCAAGTATAGCTGTTTCAGCGTTACACCAGTACTCAAGAAAGGATGGAAAATGAATGGGTGTCAAGAAGAAATTGAAATAACAAGTCCAGATGGGAAGTTCCAACTTACCTTCAATAAAATGATTCTGACAGCAAAAGGCCTACGTTTTGGAATCCAAAATTTGTTGAGTTCTGAAACGTGTTTGGGAAGGGATACACCGTTGATAATATCAGAGAATGATTGCAAACCAAGTGTGGACTCCGGTACTTAAAGATGAGGTAAGCAAAAATGGAAAAACACTTAAATGCAGATGGGCGATGCAAAAGAAGCCAAACAGAAATATTGAGCCAGAATTAACGCAAGAGGATATGAACAGGAAAGAGATGTTCATTTTCAGGAAAATGAGATAGCTGCATCAGTCACGAACGAAACAACTATTAAGATGATGATGGTGCCAATGATCATTGCTAATTTTACAGCTCACATTGTTGATGTCCAGGGAGCATTTTTAAAGGGTAGGTTTTTGGATGGAGAGGAATTGTAGATGGAAGAAAGGATTTAAAGGACAATATTCAAACAATGTAGTGCTAAGGTTAACACGGATAATCTATGGGTTGCAACAAGCAGGGAGAGCTCTTTACAGAGAATTGTTGATGGCTATGAAAAATATGAAATGCTATAGAAGCTCAATGAACCATGCCTGTATTACCAATGAAATAAGAATGCACTTACAGGCAAAATAACATGGGTGGACAATAGCATGATTCTAGAGAGTGAAGAAAGTGTCAAAAGCAGTACGTTACAGCTAAAGGAATGATTTGAATGTGACAATGCTGGTGAAATGAACGAGTTTATTGGATGCAATGTAGAAAGAAATGTAAGTATTAAACTAACACAACTAGTAATTGTTTGAAGCAGTGCCAGTTTTGGTAGGAGGGAAATCAAATGATGGCAATGAGCAGGCTTCGGTCAGGAATTGGTCAGCTATTGTATTTAGCAAATGGTTGAGACCAGATTTGCTCTATGTGGCGCGTGAGCTGTCAAGATTCACAAAACAAAAACCAGTCCGGAGCATGAAAAGGCAATGATGCGGGTAATGATGTACTTTCTATACAATTTAGACAAAGGAATACAAATTAAACCCGTGGGAGAATGGGATTGAAAGGAGAGAAGAAAGATATTTAAGGTGGAGTTTCAGATTCTGACTTTGCAAAGGACAAAAGAAACAAGGAAGAGCGCAACAGGATTTGCGGTATTTCTAAAAAAATGTGGTAGAAGCGACAAAAAGTAGAATATAGGAAAGTGTGTTGTTATCTGTTAAAGAGACAGAATTAACTGCAGCCATTAGTTGTGTGCACGGAATGATATATGCCACGAATTTATTGGAATCAGTGGTTAAAGTGACGCTCCCGATGGTAAACAATAAAGGAGCAGTTGCTTTCTCAATAATAGGAGATTAGGTTGTAGAACATACTGGAGTTAGTATTCGTTTCATGAGACAGTTGAAAAAGAGTGGAATCAATACAGTTACTAAGATATCTACAATGCATAATTGTGCGGATATTTTGACAAAACATTGCCTGAAAAAGGTTTAGAACGGCACATAGAAGTGTTTTTCAACGGGAGGATGAGATGGTTAGTGACTAGAAGGAGGAAGATGTCAATGATGAGTCGGAGGAGTATCGTCAAAAATCGACGAATTTGTGAGATGAAAAGAAAGAATGCTATCCCCGATTGCGCCATGAAATTCTAAGCCTACTAACTCAGTCACTAAAAATAGAAAACTAAATTTTACTCATAACTTCAATTAATAAAGGCAAATTTAGTAGATCATTTGAAGTTTCATTCCGCTATTTGGAAAGCTTTCTAACACATGGTCGTCCTCAGATATAGATTCAAACAGTTTAAGATATTCAACCTAAACTACTCTTTGATTTCAGCTTGTGCAAATGCATTTGTATAATCTACCTGCTGAGTAGTCCATACTTTGGTAAGAAATGAAATACTTGCAGCATGCGTATTGCCAATTATTAAACCTCAGGTGCATAAGTCTAAAACATTTATCCCTTCTATTTGCAAATTGCCACAAACCGAGCATTATAATGATGAGGTGTTCCATGCGGTAGCCTCTTAGGCTTGAAAACCTGGGTGCCCTTTAGTCCTTAGACGTCCACGTATTTTCTTGTTCCAGAGCTTCAATTTCTAACTTCATAGCCTTCCTATATGTACTGGACTGGGGTTCATTTATTGCCTCATATAATGTGGGGATATTGGAATCCTGTTTCGTATTTTTCATGTGATGAGCCAAGAGCACTCTTGGATCAAGGGTATCAATGTATCCTGTCATAACATAAATGATCAGGCTGACCGTGTAAGCTAGCTGTGCTTGCTGCAAAAGGTAAACTTCATTATTATTCACCTTTGTTAAGTTCATTCTTACCGTTTTGAAATGAACTGTGCTTTTTGTAGAACAACTGGAACAATAAATTGAGCCTTGATTGGGCATACCTATAGAGGCATTCATTAAGGGCAAATTACTGGTGAAGCATTACTCAAATTAGCAGGTTGTATTGTTGCCTCTTCTTCCCTTGGAACAATCTCCGTTGACGGTGATATGGTATCACTAGGACTGATGTTTTGCTGCCTTGGATTCAAGTTGTTTGAACTTGATGTTGACGCTTCGTTGTGACCTGTGTTCAAATCAGCTTCTGATTGTGACATATGGATTGCCTGGACATCATCTGGTAGATGCGATTCCACGTAAGATTGTTGCATCAAGGATTTACGAAATGAAGAGCATTGCTTTGCCTTCGATTCTATGTTTGTCAACCAATCATTGATTAAGTAAATGAAGGAGTCAAGATTATTTCTTTGATTTAAAGCATCTGCTTGAATGTGCATGATATTCTCAAAACATAGATCTGAACAAAAAAGATGAAATAAATAGCAAAATCCTAAACACTGTAGATGTGCTTCCAATAGCATCGTCAACAAATTAAACATTAGATGGAAAATACGAAAGGCAGATTTAGACGACTACCTTAAACAATTTAATAGTTTAGATGCTACACAAAAATATAGATTGAAGTCATTAGTAATTAAATACAAACCATCAATAGAGTAGATTTGCGACTAAAATTAGGAGAAAACACTTTCTACTATGCTCCTTGGTCATAAGCTAAAAATACATACTTATCGTAAACATCTAATTAATTTGACAACAGTATCTAAATCTCCACGAATATTAAGGTGGCAATGGACTCTTGATGAATTTGGTCCAGACTGAGAATACTTCAATGGACAACGGAAAAGTCTATTTGATCTCATTTAATCTGGCTAAGCATGAGAACAGACATTGAACAATACATATAAACGTGTCATATACGTCAATTATGTAAAAAGTAAAAATGATGTCATTTGTCAAAAAAAGATATCAATCAGGATCTGTGGTATACTATATGTGTTGATACAATAGGCCCTTCCTCAGTACCTACAAAGCATGATAAGGAGCTAAACTTATTAGCAATTACAGTTTGTCACCTTGCAAAAGGCTGGTTTGAAGTTGCCAAAATACGGGACAAGACAGCCTTGGAAACAGCTAGAATCCGAGACCAAGCAAGTATTGTTCTGTCATTATCCATAACCGTTACGCTGTATATCAGACAATGGTAGCAAACTCCTAAGAACAGAATTTCAGGTATTTTTTAGATGTATGGAGTATAGCATGTATCTACTTCTATTAATAATCTGCAAGCAAATTTTGCGTAATGTCTTCATCAGTCGTGACGTTTCTTTTGACTTCATAGCCTCGCGTGTGAAAGCCCTGGATTGAGATTATCTCGCAATGCCCGCCATTTTGATGGTAACCAGAAGATTTTAACTCCTGATGGTTATGTGTTCAAGTATTGGTATTAAGGTGGATTATTGTACCTTCCAATGGAGTATCCTACTGATGAGGAACATGATATTGATTCATGTACACATGACTTCCCAATTAGAATGGAATCCATATGATTTACATGAAAATGATGATGATGAGGAAAGGTTCAAGGCAATTGAAACTATTTACCCTGATGCTATGTCCATCCTCATGTTGGAGACGGAGATATTGCTGGTGTGGAAGCTGAGGAATTGTTGATGCAGGTGTGTGTTAGCCATGGAAGGTATACGTGATACTTTCCAAGTCACCTCATAGTATGCTGTTTGAGAAACTCGTTTACCCTCTCCTAAGCATTTCCGAAGTTGTTTCCCTTTTTGAATGTGAGACACCTTGATGAAGATTATGCCACAGATTCTATCTGTGGAAATACTACGACTCACGATGGTTCAACTTGTGCCCAGTAATTTGTGGGATTGAAGTCCATGTTTACAAGTGCATATGGTATGGAAACAGAGTCCATGTTTCTCCAGTGTTTTGATGGATTTATTTGAAGCTTTGGAGCTATGAAAGGATTATTTACTGATAATGCCAAACCAGATGGAAAAGTCATGACAAAGCAATCACTTTCAGATTCATTATTCAAGAGACAATTTAAAGAATCAAACTCAAGATGCAACCATTCCCTGAGTTATATTACCTTTCCCTGAATAAATTTTCATACCGTGATGACTTAAATACCGCATTTCAATTTTGACTTTTACATAACGTGTCAAGGAGAATCAATAAAATAGTCATTTCCATTTTCAATGTGACTTCCAAAGGAAGAAAATTTAGCATGAAGGTATTTTTAAATATTGTTATATTCCCTCTGAGTCCTCATTGGGATGATTCCAAATAAGATTTGTGTGCTCACAATCCACTTCAATGACATTGACATAAATTCCAATAGAATTAGAAAGAATTTACGCTTCTTTTCATGGATCTACAGACTACTGTTAAATCTCCAGCTTATGCAATAGGTGTGTAATGGGGATTAAGCAACTATAAATCATTGCTCCTGTGCACCGGCAGGCAAAAGCAACACTTGCTCAAGAGCTTGAATGAAAAGAAAATATGGAAAGAATTGTGAACAATGTGGATATTAATTGATGTTTTGAGTTTATGTATCTAGATGATATTAATCCATTACCAACCGATATAATTTGGATTTTCCATAGCTTCAGCTTATATTGCGGCCATTCCATCTGTCATCCTCCAACATCCAAAATTGGAACTTGGAAATAGGAATCAGAGAAAAATTCAAGTGGATAAAGGAAAGTGAGAAACATTCAAAATCGGAGCGTGGAATTAGGAATCAGAGAAAAATTCAAAATCGGAATTTGGAAATAGGAATCAGAGAAACTTGAATTGTGGGCAGAATGCGCGTATACAGTGACAAAACTGTTATATTTGATAGTCAGGACCAAGAATGGGAGTCCAAATGAACAAAAAAAACATAGATTTGGAGGAAATCTCAGAATTTTCGGGAAGACTGGGATCAAGATCAGTAGAATCCAAGTCCATCACGAGAAGCTCAACAACAAAGGAAATGAGTGTATCTTTGTTGAATTTGAAAAGCACCATCCTCCAGATGCTTACAGAGTTTTTGATTTGAGAAATAAGACCATCATGATAAAAAGAAATGTAGGATGGTTGGGTCAAACCTTTGGAGAATACTTCAAAGTTTCAGGCAAGACACTGGAGAGCACAGATCTAGAGGAATCTGAGGATGAAGAGCTCATCACCTACAAGGGGGAGGAAAGGACTGAAAAGGTCCTACAATTGAGCCAAGTAGAATCATTACATGAAGTAAAGCCCTTGTGGATGCCCTGGAAAAAAGTTGCAGCTCTTCTGAAGATGAAGGAGAGGAAGGGAATTTCATGGCAGACAATGTTGAAATTTGGGACCCACAAAGCTTCAAGAAATCTTTCCATCATCCTCATGGAACTAAAAGGAAACTGCAAGAGGAATCCAGAGGGAGATTATAAGCATGGAGAACAGAGGAGTATGGAGGGTCATGGGCCAAAAGTCAATCCCAGAAGGGAGGAAGATGATTGGGAACAAATGGGTATTCCAAGAGAAGCAAAATGGGGTCTTCAGGGCCAGGTTGGTTGCTTTGGGTTACTCCCAAATCCCTGGGGTATATTTTTCTGAAAACTAATCTCCAGTGGTTGATGACTGAAGTTTTTGCCTCATCCTGCTTCTAATTGCAAAATTGAAGCTCAAGGCATGATCCCTAGATGTGGAAGCAGCCTTTCTACATGGCCACCTGGATGAAGACATTTATATGAAGATCCCGTCTAAAGAAAGGGTTTATTTCCCTGTACTTGTAAACGTATACGGAGGTTCATTCAGTCATAGTCCTATAGAAGCCTAGATATTCCGGTTCAAGCCAACAAATGACTGGGCGACGAAATTGCCCCTCACCGACGGGTGTCTTTCTTGTCTACCCGCTTAGATATCATCATCGCGGTTACAAGATAAAAAAGGTGCGCTTGACCTCCATGAAATTGATTTTCATCTCTAGTGTTTCAACACTCTGTCCCTTGGCCTACTAATTTTAAAGGATCGATGCTAATTAATTACCATGGCATTATCCAACATGACTTTCTCACTTTGCCGATATTTTCTTTGATTCAAAGGTTTTTTTGAAGTTAACGTTACTATGAAAGATAGGGATAAACCTCAGAAGTGCAAATCCCTTCTTTCACGCGAAGCTTTACCTCGGCCTGGAGCTGAAGGCTCAGCGCAGATTTTACAACTCGATGAACACATTGCCTCCAAGCAAGCCCGAAATGCCCAAGCAAAAGTAGGGCCAAGTAACGATTCAGATAGCAGACCGAATACTGATCATATCGCAGGAAGAAATACTACGATCAACCAACTTGATAGTGATATAGCTTCAAAAAGTGCTGTGGCCAAAAGTCAAGCTTTGTACTCAAACGGAAATGAACAAGAAACTCAATTGGCTCAGTTGGAAGATGATATTACTTCAAAGACTACGGCAAAGGTCGCTGAGTATCAGCAAGATCCTCGTAGTGCGCATCTTTCTCAGATGGAAGACGATGTCTTGTCTAAAATGAATACCCGGTCTTCATCACGATCGCAAGGAAACTGTGTTGACAGAGATAATGCACATAAAGATGCATCAGTTAGACCTGAATTAGATGCCCTTAAAGACCGCATTGCATTGAAGACTGGACAACCATCACAATCTCAATCAGTCAATCCTAGACCAAATGAGATTCATGACTTTGTCAAGGATTCTCGAACTCAAGAAAAATATCAAAAACCTGACAATATGTCTCATCTCAGGAATGATGTCGTTCTCATGTCGGAAAAGGATGATTCGATTCAATTTACACAAGAATCTCCCATTCATGAAGACAAAGCGTTCGGTCAAGAAGAAATAAACCATCGAGATATAACAACGACAGCAGATCACGGTATATCGAATCAACTGGGCTTAGAGGATGGAGTTTTCTCTGGTGATGGTCATGGCTTCGGTGACTCTTTGGCTGTTGCTATTGCCGTCGCAGATGATGAGGAAGATGCATTCATTCCCGCTGCAATCGAATTTGACCCTGATTCAAAACCTCCTCTTTACAAGAATCGAAGATTCCGTTTCTATTTGATTGCTGCCATCATCTTGTTAGCCGCTGTTGGTGTCGGTACGGCTTTAACTGTGACTTCTGCGCAGAAAGAATTTGCTCCAACCATGGCACCAACTACGAAGCGCGAAGGTGGAATTATGGAACAGGCTCTCACCATAGTTGGATCTTCAGCTTTGGAGGATCCAAAGTCTCCCCACGCCAAGGCTGCCCATTGGATCATGAACGAAGACTTGTATATGATAAGTTCAGACGCAGAGAACTTTATCCAGCGATATTTATTGGCTCATTTTTACTTCGCTACAACTGAGACTTCACCTTGGTTATCCTGCAATGCAGTTCCTCAAACTGAAAATCAAGCTTGTGAATTTACCAGAATTGTGCAAGTCTTCCCTGAAGTTCAATATGAAAATATTACATGGGGAAGATGGCTATCTTACTCCCATGAGTGTGAATGGGCAGGTGTTCTTTGCGATGAATTCAATCAAACTCGTGCGATCGAACTTCCTGGATTACAAATTCGCTCAACCTTTCCTACAGAAGTCGCCTTAATGCCATATCTGCAATCCCTTACTTTCAACTCCAACGAGTTCTACGGGACGTTACCATCGGAATTAGCCCAAATGAAGCATCTGCTCAACATCGAACTGCACTATAACTTTTTTACGGGACAAGTCCCTTCTGAGTGGTACACCGCACTGGCACTACAGCGTATTAACGTTGCTGGAAATTACCTCTCCGGAACTATTCCCACCGAAATAGGACGCTTGACTACAATGAAAGGTTTCTTTTCCTATGAGAATAGTATTGCCGGAACCTTTCCCACAGAGTTTGGTAATATGAAATTTTTGTCATTCACTCGATTGGGCTCGAATTTTATGAATGGTACAATTCCTTCAGAAATTGGCAACCTTGAAAAACTTCAGGAAATGTGGGTCCACAGAAATCTGTTTACTGGTACAATGCCCTCTGAAATCGGAAAGATGAGAGACATGGGAGATTTACGTCTCCATTTTAATACGCTTTCGGGATCTGTTCCAGATGAGCATTATGGCATGCCTCAATTAAGGAGATGGGATCTCTATGATAATAATCTTACAAGTACGATTAGCACGAAAATTGGAATGATGAGCACCTTACAGACTTACAGAATTCGAGAGAATAATTTTTATGGAACTATCCCCACAGAAATGGGAAATTTGGGAATGATGAAGTCGGCCTGGCTTCACTACAACGAACTGAAGGGAACTGTGCCTTTGGAACTTTGTATGCTCCGTGGTCAACAGGCAATGACTGTTCTCGATGTGGACTGTGGGCCTACTAATAGCATTGGATCACCGTACTTGAATTGCATGTTGGAGTGTTGTACTGCATGCTGTGATCCTGTAACATTGTTCTGTCTCCGTGATAACTACGTTATTCTTGAAAATT
>CAAAJI010000759.1:0-22509 GCA_900642245.1 Fragilaria radians | reverse complement strand
GGCCACGAAGCCGAGCGAGGCCGGAGCGAGCGGGGAGATGTACAGACCCGAGGCGTAGAAGCGCCAGCGCAGCGGAAGGCTTGCAACCCAGCGATTGTGACGCCTCGCAGGCGCGGCAGACGCCGGCGCGGGCACCCAGCCGAGCGCGACCACCGCATCCTTCAACATCAGCCCGCCGATCGAGCCCAGCAGGATGACGTAGAGAAAGCCGATCAAGAGGTCGGTCTGGCCGCTATTCTGGAGCAGGCGGAGGATTCCCGCGCCGGCCAGCGTGCCGAGCAGTCCGCCGCCGATCATCACCCCGCCCATCCGGAAATCGACCCCGCCGCGTTTCCAGTGGGCGTAGGCACCCGACACGCTGGCGCCGGTGATCTGGGTGGTGGCGGAGGCCACCGCCACGGTCGGCGGAATTCCGTAGAAGATCAGCAACGGCGTGGTGAGGAAGCCGCCGCCTACCCCGAACATGCCGGACAGCAGGCCGACCAGGCCGCCGAGCGCGACAATCAGCAGTGCATTGACCGACATTCCGGCGATGGGGAGGTAAATGTCCATGAACCTGGCCCCACGCTAGCCATTAGTGCGGACGCATTCCAGCCGGATGGTTCTCCTGGATCGGCGCTCAAAAATCGGCGGCGAGGGTAATTGCCGGGCCCGACGGCGGGGCGACATTGCCGACCAGCCGCTGGCGATAGTCAGCATGAACCTTGACCCCGCGCCTGACCTGCATGCTGATCCTCGGCCCCACGTCGAGCCGGTACAGACCCGGCTGAGCCGCGCCCCACACCCCGATCCTGCCCGAGATATTGCGCCAGATCGGACGTGTCAGCGTTGTCCCACCGTCGACGAACAGGTCGCGATGATTGAAGCCGACCACCCCGCCCTGGATATAGCCGTCGAGATAGACCTTGTTGAACAAGGCGTGGTGGTAGAGGCCAGCCTCGGCGAAGACGGCGAAGGCGGAGCGGCCGCCGTAGCGCCCGAGCCCTTCGCGGCGTTCGGCGGTGATTGCGATCGGGATCGAGCGAAGCGGCTGCCAGCGGATCCCGGCCGCGACTTCGGCGCCGCGCACGCCATAGGCCGCGGACGTCGTACGCAGGCTCGCCGCCCACGCCTCGTTGAAGCGCCAGGTCAAACGGGCGCCGGCCTGGCTTCCGCCGAGCGTTCCGCCAGTGGCGAGCGAAGTACTCGGGATGACGCCCTTACCGGTGCCTCGAAGCAGCGCCCAGGCGGTCAGTTGCAGATGCTCGAACCGCGGCGGCCGGACCGGACCCGATGCGAACGAGGGTTTGCCCTGTCCCGTGGAGCGCATTGGCGCGGTGGAGACGTTCGGTCCGTCAGGCCACGGGGCCAGGCCGGGGGAGCCGTAATAGTTCGACTGCGAGACCGGCTGCAGACCCGCCCAGTGGCCGCTTTCGTCGCTTCGCGGCGGCGGGCCGCTCGTCCAGCTGGCAGGGATGACGATCGTCCGATCGCCGCGCGGATAGCCGGTCGTGGGCGGGTCGGACGGGCCATATCCGGGGCCGTATCCGGCGGGCATCTCGGGATAAAGCGCTTGCTGGGGGAACGGGTCGGGCGGCGGCGGCGGATCGAACCGGGTCTGGGTGACCGGGCGAACGGCGGCATGAGCCAACGGAACGACGGCAGAGGTGCTGCCGGGATAAAAGGCCAGGCTGGCGGCGCGCACGCCGGCCCAGGCAAGGACCGCGAAGCCGAGGAAACGGAGCGAGTGGCTCATGCCTTTTCCCCCGCCGGGAAGATGTGCTGGGTTTTCTCCCAGCGCGGGGGTCCGTCCGCGGCATGGATGCCGATCGCCCGTTTGACCGCCAGCATGGCAATGACATTGCCGACCAGCAGGCGCGGGATCGAGAGCAGGCCCTGGGCAAACCCGTAGGTTGCGGTCACGAAGCCGGCCCGAACCAGAAATGCGCCACGCCAGCAAGGCCGCGTTGATCTTGAGTAGCAGGGCCAGCAAGGGCGGTGCGACCAGCGCGACCGGTGCGCCGAGCATCGAGGCAATCCATAGCTGCAGCCACAGCAGCATCGCTGCATAGCCCGTCACCAGCAACAAGGCCGCGAGCGGGCCGCGCCGGTCGCGCATGCGCATCCAGCGTTCGCCGATACCGACGCCCCAGCCGAGCCGCTCCCATCCGGCCAGCGCGATTCCGCCGATCCAGCGAGACTTCTGACGCACGGCGGCGTCGAGCGTCGCGGGAAAGTGGCCGCGGCTCGACACCACCGACGCGCTTCCAGCGAGCGCCGGGATGCGCACGAACATGGTCTTGTCGGCGAACGCGCCGACGCGCAGCCCGAGCTCATAATCCTCGGTCATGCATCCAGCCGCGAACGGCCGGCCGCCATTGTCCGCGGCAAGGCGCGCGAGCGCGTCGCGGGCGATGGCGCAACCGACTCCGGCGAGCGGGATCGAGGCGCCGACGGCCTCCCGCACCACCAGTTCCTTGCCATGGCTCTCGGCGAATTCGTCGCAATAATGGCCGCCGATCCAGCGCGAGGCCGGATCGAGCAGGGGGATCACCGGCAACTGCACCAGCGAGGCCTTTTCGATCATCACGTCGAACAGCCGAATTTCGAGCGGGTGGACCAGATCCTCGGCATCGTGCAGCACCACTGCCTTGGCGGTCCAGCTTTCGCGGCACTCGGCGGCGAGCAAGGCGTCATACAATCGGTTGAGGCAATCGGCCTTGGTGGTCGGGCCATTGTCCTCGACCAGCACCGCCTCGATGCGCGGATCGACCACCGCCTCGATCGCCGCCTCGGTCAGCGGGTCATTGGCGTAGTGACCGACGAAAATCCGGTAATCGCCGTCGCCCCACCGCCTGAGCGTGGCGCGAAGCATGTCGCCGATAACCGCTGATTCGTCCCATGCGGGAACGAACACCGCGATCCGCCCGGGCTTTACGGGGGCGGGCAGCGAGCCAGCGAACGAGCGGGGGAATCGGCTGTAGATCGTGAGCCCCCGCCACAAGCGCCGGCCGAAATAGATCAGGTCAACCGCGAGGTCGTCGATCGCAAATATCAGGAATCCGGCGGACGCGAATAGGGCGAGTTCCGACGCGAGGTCGGTTACCAAGAACAATGGGGTCATGAGCTAGCGGCAGCCGGTGAGGGCGAGGCGCAACAATAAAGGATCTGAAAAAGCTCGCATGACGCCCCCAAATACTATGAGTCGATACAACCGAGCACCAACAACATGTCACACGCGGGAGCGAACAACAAGGAGCATCCGAAATGGCGGAATCCTTGATTTGGGCAGATTCGACGATTGCCCCTCCCAAGGCAACGCCACTGCTTCGTTTGCTCCGCCCCAGAATGGGGCAATGCTTAACCCGCGTTAACAAGAAATCTTGACTTTTCATTAGCATTTCGGCATCGGCCAGCTTGGCGCAGCGATGGGCCAATCCGACATGGAAAAGAGACTGCGGGATCCGGTCCCGCGATTGTTGTTTAGCCAAGGGTACGGGCGATGAGTGAACGTCGAAATCTGGGCAGGAACCGCAGCGGTGTCGCGGCCGCCGAATATGCGCTGGTGCTGGCGATTGCCGGCGCCGCGATCACCTTTGGGGCGCTGGCGCTGGGCGCCGCGGTCACCGACACGGTCGAAGAGCCGGTCGAATGCGCGGCTGCGACGGCCTCGCCCAACGCCGCCTGCTGATCCCAGCTTCCGCTTGATTTCGCATTGCATTGCCCGAACATGGGCCAATGCTTGTCGCGCCCCTGCTTTTCCTCGCACTGTTCGCCCAGCCAATCGCCGCCAGCGGCAACTGGGCGGCGTTCGACCGTGGCGCGAGCTGCGAGGCCACGTCGCGGTCCCTGCTCGTGCCCCGCAAGGGCGAGCCGCAGCCGCATGTCGCCATCGCGTTCGACCGTAATGGACCCCGGCGCGGGGAGCTGAGCGTCGCCTTTCGCCGCCCGACACGTCCCGGATCGTCGGTCGTCATGACCATCGGCGAGCAGCCGTTCCTGCTTTCGGTTCGCGGGGCCAGTGCCTGGAGCCGCGGCCCTGCCCAGGAAGCCGCGATCATCGCCGCGATCCGCTCCTCCGGGGGAATGCGGGTCGAAGCGCGCGATGGTGCGGGGCGTCGGCTGGTTGATCGCTACGCTTTGAATGGTGCGCCGACGGCAATCGACGCGGCCGCGGCGGTATGCGCCCGCAAACGCTAGAAATTTCGCCACATTCACACTACATGACCGGTTATCCATGAGCGCCGACACCGCCCTGATGCCGATCCCTGGATCGGCCGACCCCGTGACTGTGCCACGCAAGGCGGTGCCGCGCGCCGACGGCCGCCAGGAACTGGTCGGGCTTCCGCGCGCGGAAATTCGGGCCGCGCTGGAGCAGGCCGGGCTTGAACCGCGCCAGGCCAAGCTGCGCGCCAAGCAGATCTGGCACTGGATCTACAATCGCGGGGAGAGCGATTTCGCCGCGATGTCGGACATCGCAAAGGCGCAAGGGCAGTGGCTGAGCGAGCGCTTCGTGATCACTCGGCCGGAAGTGGTCGAGGCGCAGGTATCGACCGACGGTACGCGCAAGTGGCTGCTCCGCACCCATGACGGGCACGACTTCGAAATGGTGTTCATCCCCGATGCCGACCGCGGCACCCTGTGCGTCTCGAGCCAGGTTGGATGCACCCTGAACTGCACCTTCTGCCACACCGGGACGATGAAGCTGGTACGCAACCTTGAGCCGGCGGAGATCGTCGGCCAGGTGATGCTGGCACGCGATTCGCTTGGCGAGTGGCCCGACCAGGGCGAGGGCGGCTATTCGCACGAAGGCCGCATGCTGACCAACATCGTGATGATGGGCATGGGCGAGCCTCTCTATAATTTCGACAATGTGCGCGACGCGCTGAAGATCGTGATGGACGGCGACGGGCTCGGCCTGAGCAAGCGGCGGATCACTTTGTCCACCTCGGGCGTAGTGCCGATGATGGCGCGCGCGGGTGAAGAGATCGGGGTCAATCTCGCGGTGTCGCTGCATGCCGTGACCAAGGAAGTGCGGGACGAGATCGTCCCGATCAACCGCAAGTACGGGATCGAGCAATTGCTCACCGCCTGCGCCGATTATCCAGGCGCCAACAATGCGCGGCGGATCACGTTCGAATATGTCATGCTCAAGGACAAGAACGACAGCGACGCCGACGCGCGTGAGCTGGTGCGGCTGATCAAGGCCTATGATTTGCCGGCGAAGGTCAATCTGATCCCGTTCAACCCCTGGGAGGGGTCGATCTATCAATGCTCCGATCCCGAGCGGATCCGCAGCTTTTCGAATATCATTTTCGCGGCCGGCATTTCCGCACCGGTGCGGACGCCGCGGGGACGTGACATCGACGCCGCCTGCGGACAGTTGAAGACCGCGGCGGAGAAAAAGAGCCGTGCGCAGATCGACCGCGAGACGGCGGCGATGGCCGGTGACGAGGCTGCTGCCTAATCCCGTTTCGACGGTCCGCCGCCGCCTGGCGCGCGAGGTGCATGCGGTGTTCCACGCCTCGGCCGACGAGCCCCGCGTGCTGCGCTCGACCAATGCGCTGATTGCTCCCAATTCGGTCGCCTGGCGGGTCCATGGCGACGTCACCACGATGATGGTCGGCGGGATTGCGGCCCTATTGCTGCAGATGCTCCACCCGGCGGCGCTTGCCGGCGTGTGGGACCACAGCGACTTCAAGGCCGACATGCTCGGCCGGCTGCGCCGCACCGCGCGGTTCATCGCGATCACCACCTATGCCGACCGAAGCAACGGCGCGGCGATCATCGACCGGGTAAAGCGGATCCACGACCGCGTCGATGGCACGCTGCCCGACGGCACGACCTATTCCGCCAACGACCCTGCGACCCTTGCCTTCGTCCATGTGGCGGGGGCAATGTGCTTCCTCGACGCCTATGTCCGTTTCGCCGAGCCGCGCATGACCCGCAGCGACCAGGACCGTTATTTCGCAGAGGTTGCGGGGATCGCAGTGGCGCTCGGCGCTGACCCGGTGCCGACCGACCGCGCGGCTGCCGAGGCCCTGCTCGAACGGTTCCGCCCGGCGCTGGTCGCCGACCAGCGAACGGCACATATTCGACGCCTGATCCTCGGGGCTCCTGCCGCGAACCCTGCGGCGGCGGCGATCCAGAACATGGTGATGCAGGCCGCGATCGATGTGCTTCCAGCCGACGCCAGGGCGATGCACAAACTGCAGCCGTCGCGCCTGTCGCGTCCGATGCTGAACCTTGGAACGGTCGGCCTGTCGCGAACCCTGCGCTGGGCGCTGACTGGGTGATTGCAGCACGCTATCAGGCATGGCAGGCTGAGGAGGGGAGACGAACGTGGCGCTGATCGACAATTTGCTCGGCAAATTGATCCGCAAGGGGACGCTGGCCGTGGTGATCGCCGGCGGCGCGCCGCGCACCTTTGGCCCCGGGGACGGGCGGGCGATGACCGTCCGGGTGGTCGATCGCCAAACCGCTTTTGCAATCGCACGCAACCCCCGGCTGGGGCTTGGTGAGGCCTATATGGACGGGCGGATCACGATTGAGGGGGGCGACATTCTCGACCTGATGCGGCTGGTGGTCGGGGCCAACCGCTGGGAGGAGAAAGGCGCGGGCCGCAAGGCGCTCAACAAGGGCAAGAAGAAGTGGCGAGCCCTGTTCCGGCGCAACGAGGCCAAATCGTCGCGCAAGAATGTCGCGCACCATTATGACATCGGCAACGACCTCTATCGGCTCTTCCTCGACGACGACATGCAATATAGCTGCGCCTACTTCACCGACCCGGCCAATAGCCTGGAGCAGGCGCAGGCCGACAAGAAGGCGCACATTGCCGCCAAGCTCGACCTCGAGCCGGGGCAGCGGGTACTCGACATCGGCTGCGGCTGGGGCGGCACTGCCTTGTATCTCAATCGGGTTGCCGGCGTCGATGTGCTCGGCATCACCTTGTCCGAGGAGCAATTGAAGGTCGCCCGCCAGCGCGCCGCCGATGCGGGCGTGTCCGACCGGGTCAAGTTCGAACTGATCGACTACCGCTCGCTGACCGGGACCTTCGACCGGATCGTGTCGATTGGCATGTTCGAGCATGTCGGCGCGGCCCATTTCGACGAATTCTTCGCCACCTGCCGCGCCCTGCTGGCCGACGACGGGGTCATGCTGCTCCACACCATCGGCAAATATGGCAAGGCCGCCGCGCCCGATCCGTTCACCGACAAATGGATTTTCCCGGGCTATCATTTACCGTCGATCAGCCAGCTTTCGGCCTCGACCGAGAAAATGAAGTTCATCATCAGCGACATCGAGATTTTGCGGGTGCATTACGCCTACACGCTGGAGCACTGGCTTCGCCGAACGCAGAAGGCACGCGAGAAGATCGTCGCGCTGCATGACGAGCGCTTCTACCGCATGTGGGAGTTCTACCTCGCGGGCGGCGTAGTGGCGTTCGAGAATGGCTCGATGTGCAACTTCCAGGTGCAATATGTCCGCGACCGCTACGCCGTGCCGATTACGCGCGATTACATGATGGAGGCCGAGCAACGCTATCGCGCCCTGGATGCAGCGCCTGCCCCGACACCCAAACGAGCGCGCGGCAAGAAGGCGGTGGCGCCCTAACGCGCGTGAAGTTCGCCCAATAGCGACGGTGCGGGGTAGATCGATTTCAAGGCTTGCTCGATCGCCGCGGTCGACACCGCGATCGACCGCGCCATCGTCATGTCATAGGCGTAATCGTTGCGAAGGCCGTGGATATTGCGGTCGAAATTGGCGCCGATGACATTGCCCTCGCGGTCGATCACCGGCGATCCGGAATTGCCGCCGATGGTATCCGCAGCATAGACGAAATCGAGTTCACCCGCCTGGTCGATCGCGTTGCGCCTGGCGAGGATGGCGGGCGCAAGTGCGAAGGGATCGGCCCCGGTCGCGCGCGCAAAAGCGCCCGAGAAGCGGGTACGGTAATCGGTTTTCACACCATTCTCGACCCAGCCGCCGACCCGGCCGAAAGTGATCCGCAACGACGAGGTGGCGTCGGGATAAACGCTGTCGCCAAAGGCCGCGAAGCGTGCATCGGCGAGCCGGGCGCGGGCTGTGATGATCGGTCCGTCGACCTGTTCGTCATAGATTTTCTGGAGGCGGCGCTGGTTGGCGTCGACGGTTTTGGCATAGACGATTAGAGGATCCGTCGAGGCCGCGATCGCCGCCGCGCCGCCGTCCCAAAGGGCTTTGCGAACAACCGGATCGGCCAGCCTGGTCCCGCGCACCAGCCGCTCGGCCAGGCCCTCGGGCGATTCCTTGCCCAGCAACAGCCGAGCCTGCGGGTGATCCGTGCCGAGATACTCGCGCGCCTTGGACAGCGACGATTCCATCAGCAGCGCATCGAGCCACGGGGTGACCGGCTTGGCATCGAGCAATTGCTTCTGCTTCAGGGGCAGCGCGCTGTCGGAATAGCCCGGTAGCCGGTCGCCGTTGGGCTTGGTCCGTTCGGCCGCGGCCCGCACCAGGGTCAGGGCGTAATTCATCAGCACGCCCTCGGGGATGGCGTAGCGATATTCGCTGTCGATGGCGCGTTGCGCGACCATTGCACGATCGATCTCGCTCCACGGATCGCCGACCGCCGAATTGCCGGCGCTCTTTGCCTTCAGCGCACCCTCGTTGGCGGCGAGCATCGCGTTGAAGGCCGGATTGCCGAGCGCCCGGGTCCGGCCGATCGCGCGCTTGAGATTATTCTCGGTGCTGTTGAGCGTCTGCTCCCCCTCGCGCGCATGCGCCGGGCTCTGGCGCATGGCGGAGATCAGCCGCCCGCGCAGCTCGGACAGGGTCGCCAGGGTGATCGGCAGGTTGATCTCGCGCTGATAGGCGAACTGGCTCTGGGTCAGCAGGCGCTGGGTCGATCCGGGGTTGCCGACGACGAAGATCGTCTCGCCGTCTTTCGGTTCGCGCGCGGTCCATTTCAGGTGCTGCGGCGTGACCACCGGTTGGCCATTCTCATAGGCGCGCAGGAAGGCGCCATCGAGCGAATAGCGCGGGAAATTGTAATTGTCGGGATCGCCGCCGAAGGTCGCAGCCCCGGCCTCGGGTGCCCAGACGATGCGGACGTCGGAATATTTGCGATAGGTGTAGAGCTTGTACTGGCCGCCACCGTAGAGCGTGACGACCTGACAGCGAGTGGTGGCGGTGTCCGGGCAGGCAGCTTTTTCAATCGTTGCGATGATCGCGGTGCGCGCCTTGACCGCCGGCTCGCCGGTCGCCGTGCCGATTGCGGCCTTCACGCGTGGCGTGACGTCGCCGATCGCGGTGACGACCTCTGCCTGCTGGCCGGGGCATTGTTTCTCTTCGGCTCGAGTTCGTGCCGTGAAGCCCTTTGCCAGAATATCGTTGCCGCCGGTGGACAGATCCTCGAGGCAGGAGGCCACGCAATGCTGGTTGGTGAAGATCAATCCGCTGGCGGAGACGAAGCTCGACGAGCAGCCGCCGGTCAGCCGGACATTGGCAAGGCGTACCCGGTCGAGCCACGCCTGGTCGGGTGCCCAGCCATAATCGGCGCGGAATTTCGCTGCCGGAAAAGCATCGAACGTCCACATCCCCTCGTCCGCGCGCGCAGCGCCGGCCATCAATGTGGTGGATGCAAGCAGGACAAGCGCGGCGCGGTTGAGGTTCTGCATGATCAGCGGCCCCGCAGCTCGGCCACCAAAGCGGGGGCGGGATAGATTTTCTCGAGCGCTTCCTGGATCGCGTCGGTGGACACCGCGACGGTGCGGTTGATCGATCCGTCATAGCCATAATTGCCGCCGAGGCTGTGGATGTTGCCGTCGAACGCGGCCCCAATCACCGCGCCGGAACGGTCGATCACCGGGGATCCCGAATTGCCGCCGATGATGTCGTTGGTGGTGACGAAATCATAGGTCGCCTTGCCGTCGATCCTGGCCCGGTTGGCGGCGAAGGCGGGCGGCAGGTCGAATGGGTCGGCGCCGGTAGCGCGGTCGAACGTGCCTGCCAGATAGGTCCGCGTCGGGACCATCTTGCCGCGCTCCATCCAGCCCGCGACCTTGCCGTAGCTGACCCGGAGCGTGAAGGTCGCATCTGGATATTGGCTCGCGCCGTAAGCGGCGAAGCGAGCGTCGGCGAGCCTGGCCTGGGCCGCGGTCAGCGGACCGTCCACTTCTGCATCATAACGCTGCTGGAGCGCGCGGTCGTTGGCATCGAGGCTGCGCGCATAGACGATCATCGGGTCGGTCGACGCGGCGACCGCCGCCTGCCCGCCATCCCACAGCGCCTTGCGCACTGCCGGGTCGGCTAGCCTGGTGCCGCCGACCAGCCGCGCGGCGAGCGCTTCGGGCGAACCCTTGCCGAGCAGCAATTTGGTCTGGGGATCGTCGGCGCCGAGATATTCGCGCGACTTCGACAGCGACCAGCCCATCGTCAGCTGGTCGAGCCAGGGATGGATCGGGCGTTGGTCGAGCAGGCGCTTCTCGACCAAGGGCAACGCGGAGTCCGAATAGCCCGGAAAGCGCTCGGCATTGGGCTTGGCCCGCTCGGCGGCGACGCGAACTAGGGTCATCGCATAACCGAACAGATCGCCCGACGGCAGCGAGAAGCGGCGCTGGACGTAAAAGTCGCGATAGGCACGCATTGCGCTGGCGACGTCGGTCCATGGATTGGCACCGGCCGGGGCGTTGGTGCGGCGCTGGAGATCGGCTTCGGCGGCCGCCAGCTTGCCGGTGAAGGCCGGATCGCCGAGTGCCTTGACGCGTCCGATCTGGACCTTGAGGCTGTTCTCGACCCCGCCCAACGTTTCGAACGCCTCACGCGTGCGGTCGGGACTCTGGGCCATCGCCGCCATCAGCCGGCCGCGATATTCCGAGAGGGTCGCGATCGTGATGGGGAGCACCACTTCGCGCTGGAAGGCGAGCTGCGCCCCCGTCTGGAGCCGCGCGGTCGATCCCGGATTGCCGACGACGAAGGTCGCTTCGCCATCGACCGGCGCGCGCGCCGCCCATTTGAGGTGCTGGGGCGTGGCGACCGGACGCCCATTTTCATAGGCGCGAAGGAAGCTCGCATCCATCGAGTAGCGCGGAAAATTGAAATTGTCCGGATCGCCGCCGAATTGCGCCGCTTGTGCCTCGGGTGCCCAGGCCAGGCGGACGTCGGAATATTTGCGATAGGTGTAGAGCTTGTACTGCCCGCCGCCGTACAGGCTGACGACCTGGCAGCGGGTGGTCGCAAGGTCGGTGCAGCCGGCCTGCTCGATTTGCGCGATGACCGCCGATCGCGCCTTGACCGCGGCCTCGCCGGTGGCCCCGCCGATGGCGGCTTTGACGCGCGGGGTAACGTCGGCGATCGACGTCACGACTTCGGCCTGTTGTCCCGCGCATTTGAGCTCGCGTTCGCGGGTGCCGGCGGTGAAGCCGGCGGCGAGGATGTTGTTCTGGGCGGTCGAATTCTGCTCGACGCAGGTCGCGACGCAGTGGTGGTTGGTGAGGATCAGGCCATTGGGCGAAACGAAGCTGGCCGAGCAGCCGCCGGTCAGCCGGACGGAGGCGGCGCGGACCCGGTCGAGCCATGCTTGGTCGGGCGCCCAGCCGTAATCGGCGCGCATCTTCGCCGCCGGGAAGGCGTCGATGGTCCACATGCCTTCGTCGGCGCGGGCGGCGGAAAGCGGAACAGCGAGAATTGCAATGAAACCGGCGGCGCGGGCGAGGGGCTTGGTCGGCAAGTGGGGAATCCCTTTGTTTTGAGGAGGCTGCGGGTAACTGCCCGAAAAAAAGGGCCCGGCGCAACGCCGAGCCCCGATTTTTTCTACCAGCAGCGGAAAAGCTAGCCGGCCCGTTGTGCCCGCGCCGCCTTGCGCTGTTCGCGGCTGGTGCGGCGCTCGTCGGGGGTGATGCGGCCGTCGCGGTTGGCGTCGATGCGGTCGAAACGCTGCAAGGCGCCGTTGGTCGCTTCCTGCAACGACACGCGGCCGTCGCGGTCGAGATCGGCCATGCGCATCATGCCGCCGCCTTTCCGGCCGCCGCCCATCCGCGCACCGGGCGTGCCGGGTGCATTCTTGCGGGCAAGCTGGCGCTGGCTCCGAAGCTCGCGTGCAGCACCAAATTCGGCTCGGCTGATCATGCCGTCGCGGTTGGCATCGAGACGGTCGAAGGCCGCGGCGGGGTCAGCGCCAGCAGCTCCGCGACCGCGTCGCTCGCCCATGGCCCGTTTGCCCTGGCCGCGCATCGACTGCATTTCCGCGCCAGCGATAAAACCGTCGCGGTTGACGTCGAGCCGCGCGAAGTGCTCGCGGACCTTGGCGACCGCCTGGTCGCGGGTCTGAACATTGTTCATGCGCTGTGCCGGCGCGCCCGGCGCCTGATATTGCGCCACTGCGGGAACTGCGATCGCCAGCGCTGCGACGCCCAATAAAAGCTTGTTCATCGAAATACTCCCTCCACAAAGTTGATCCTCGCTAAGCTCCCGAATCTGTATCGCGCTTGAATGGCCCGGGCCCCGGTGGCAAGCGGCGCCCACCATCACGGAGACCGCCTTGAACCACGACCATCCAGTGCGCCGCGTCGTCCTCGCTTATTCGGGCGGGCTCGATACCAGCGTGATCCTCAAATGGCTCCAGCAGACCTATGGCTGCGAGGTGGTGACCTTCACCGCCGACCTCGGCCAGGGCGAGGAAATCGAACCGGCGCGGGCCAAGGCCGAGATGATGGGCGTAAAGCCTGAGCACATCTTCATCGACGATCTGCGCGAGGAGTTCGTCGGCGATTATGTCTTCCCCATGATGCGCGCCAATGCGCTGTACGAAGGGCTGTATCTGCTCGGCACGTCGATCGCGCGGCCGTTGATCGCCAAGCGCCAGATCGAGATTGCGCGGGCCGTCAGCGCCGACGCTGTCAGCCACGGCGCGACCGGCAAGGGCAACGACCAGGTGCGGTTCGAGCTAGGCTATTATGCGCTGAGCCCGGACATCCGGGTGATCGCGCCGTGGCGCGAATGGGATTTGACCAGCCGAACCGCGCTGATCGACTTCGCCGAGAAGAATCAGATTCCGGTGCCTAGGGACAAGCGCGGCGAAAGCCCGTTCTCGACCGACGCCAATCTGCTTCACACCTCGTCCGAGGGGAAGGTGCTCGAGGACCCATGGGACGAAGTGCCCGATTACGTTTACTCGCGGACCGACGATCTGCTCGCCGCGCCCGATACGCCAGAGGAGATTACGGTTCAGTTCAAGGAGGGGAACGCGGTTGCGGTCAACGGCGAGTCATTGTCACCCGCGACGCTGCTGACGCGGCTGAACGAGATGGGCAAGCGCCACGGCATCGGGCGGCTCGACCTGGTCGAGAATCGCTTCGTCGGGATGAAGTCGCGCGGCATGTACGAGACCCCGGGCGGGACGATCTATCACGCCGCTCACCGCGCGATCGAGCAGCTCACGCTCGATCGCGGCGCCGCGCATCTCAAGGACGAGCTGATGCCGCGCTATGCGGAGCTGATCTACAACGGCCTGTGGTTCAGCCCGGAGCGCGAGATGCTCCAGGCGGCGATCGACCTCAGCCAGGCAAGGGTCGACGGCGAGGTGCGGATGAAACTCTACAAGGGCGCGGTCCACGTCACCGGCCGCCGCTCGCCAAACTCGCTCTACAGCGAGAAGGTCGTGACGTTCGAAGACGACGCCGGCGCCTACGACCAGCGCGACGCCGAAGGCTTCATCAAGCTCAACGCGCTGCGGCTGCGGCTGCTCGGGCGGCGGGATCGGCCAACCTAGGTCGGCCAGGACGGTGGACCGTAAGGCCCGCAATGATCTCCCCGCGCGGATACTCTCGTTCGATGGCTGCACCCACAGCGGGGCTGAAGCGCGCGCTGAACAAATGATCGCCCCTGGCCTGGTGAACGATAAACAGAGCGAATTGATGCTGCTCGATCATCCGGATGAAAGGTTTCTCGTCCCACACCCCCGTGGCCGCCAACTCGTTGAAGATCGCTGGCTCCCACACGACCGGACGCCCGGCGCGCATTAGCACGACCATGTCGTCCGAGATGACGGGCCCCTTGGCCTCCCGTGCCATCTGGGTCAGGCGCTCGAGCCCCGCGGCCCGATCCTTGAAATAGCCGGCAGGGTACGGGTTTGGTGCAAGGAACAGTGCCTGCACGCACAATGCCGCAACCACCAGTTTGCCGGTGAACGGAGTCTCGGTGGCGCCGTTGCCGTCATGGCCGAAGGAGCGTTCAACCGCGGTTCGCACGGCAAGTCCCGCAAAGATCGCGAGGGCCGCAATCCATTCGATGAAATAATTGGCGCTCGATCCGGACTTCAGGACCAGCAGAAGCATGATTGTCGTAAAAAGGATGTAGCTGACGAGGATGGCTGAAGCGGCATCCCGCGGCTCGGCGTCCTGACGAAGCCTCGCGAACCGGCGAAGCGCCGGAACGCTCGCGGCAACCCCGATGAGGGCGGCCAAAATCAACAATATGTGGGTCCTGGCCACGATCTCGATCTGCTCGAATCGGTCGAAATCGATGCGATTGACGTTGTAGAGGAAGATGTGGCGCAGAAAGCCGCTGTCGGTGGCGTAGGCCAAGGCCGCAAGGGCGGCCGATCCGGCGAGCAGGCAGGTGCCTATTCCGGCCAGCGCCGTCCGCCCCCGATACAGCAGGAGGATCAGGAACACCGATGCCGGTGCGGCGATCATGGTCTGCTTGGCATAGACGGCCAGCACGAACAGCAGCGCCGAAAGGTAGATCCACCGCTGCTGCCGGATCGCGCGCAAGGCGGCATACAGGCCAGCCAGCGTCAATGCGAAGGCAAGCATATCGACCCGCATCAAGGGCGCCCACATCTTTACCGGAAAGGCAACGAGCAAGGTTAGTCCGGCAATCGCCGCGCAGATATTGGCGGTCCGGGTTCTGCCCCCCGACTGGCGGATCTGGTAGCTGACGATTGCGCCGGTCAGCGCTGCCAATGCCCCGGTCGACAGGAGAGATACGATCCGCCCGGCCGCAAGCCCGTCGATCCCCAGCGCCGCGACCAGGCCGCTGACGAAGTGAAACAGCGGCGTATAATGAAACACCACGGCCGGGAATTGATGAATGTCGCCAAATGCGCTTCCGGCGAACAATTGCTCGACCTGGAACCAGACGATCCCCTCGCCATAATCGAGCTCATAGGGATAGGCGACTGCGCGAACCGAACTGACGGCAAAGTGGTAGGCATGCCACAGCAATAGCATCGCGAGTACGATCAGGCCGACCCGCACGAGAGCGACCGCAGCGCGGTCCACGGCGGGCATCGATCTAGCGACGGGGCCGAGCGACAAGCAGCATCTGCTTGCCGAGTGGCTTGAACGGGGAGGCGAGGTAAGCGCCAATGAGCATAGGCGATACCGGCAGTCGCGATTTGACGGTCAGCGGCAGGAAACGCGGACGCACTTCGATGACGTCAAACCCGTTGGCGTCCAGGAAGTCGGCCAGGCTGACGTGGGACCAGACGGTGACGTGTGTGTAGTCGTCGAAATATTCGGCCGCGCAATAACGATAATTCGGCTGCAGCGTGGTTAGCGTCCCGTTCGTGGAAAGTCTGTCGCGCAATTGCTTCAACGTCTCGGCCAGCTCGTCCTTGGTGAGATGCTCGAAAAGATTGCTCGAAAAAGCATAGTCGACTGCGCCGGGTTCGATTGCCGAAAGGTCGGATGCCGGACCGACAATTGCCTCCACCCCGGCGTCCAGGTGGGATGGCATGGCGTCCCACAGGTCGACGCCGATCCGGCGGCGGGCGCTCACATTGTTGATGAACTCGCCGTAACCGCAGCCCAGGTCGAGCACGCAATCGCCTGGAGCAATTCGTTTGGAGAAGAAATATTGCCACAAGGCCCGCCACACCAGGTCGCGCCTGTTGTCTTGGACGAGGCGGGAGTCGTGATAGCCCGCAACGCTCATGCAGCCTGTCTTTGCCAGCCGAAGAGCAGGCCAGCAATCATCCGGGTCCCGACCGAGAAACCGCGCCAATTATTCACATTGCCACCTTTCGACAGACCAACGCGGGGATGGAAGGTGATCGGGCATTCCACAAGAACCAAATCGTGGGCTAGCGCCGTGTCGAGGAAATGCGCGTTGAACTCCAGGTTTACCGAGGGGTTTAGCCGCGGCAGCAAGTTGAGCAATGCCTCGCGGCGACACAATTTATAGGTCGTGCCGACGTCGGTAATCGTGCCGCGACCAAGATGCTTGAATTCAAGCAGTTTGCCGACGAACAGATTGCCATAATACATGAAGACCGACAGCTGCGTGCGATATTGCCGCAAAGGCTCGACGATGCGCGTTCCGTTCACCACGTCGGCGTGCGGAGCATAAGCCATCAGCTTCTCGATGTCATAAGCCAGGAAGGTGCAATCTCCCTCGCTCAACACGACAAAATCCGTATCGTCATACTTGGCGGCCTCACTGAGGCAGCGGTGTACGCACCGACCATAACCAGGCTGGAGTTCGTTGAAGGTGATGGCCCCTGCCGCCGCCGCCCGCTCGAAGGTGCGGTCGCTGCTGTTATTGCTGACGACGATCACGCGCTCGACCATCGGGTGGCTGATGAAATCACCGACGGAGGCAGCGATGCTGTCCTCGTCATTGTAGGCAGTAAGTGCGACGGTGACCCGATGTCGACGGACCGGCGTGTAGCGAACGGGAACGTCAGGCTTTTGGCGGCTGTGAAAATAAAGAAGGTCGATCAGGGACATCGTGATGCCGATGACGATCGGAACGCCTGAATACCATACCAGCCATTCGGCGGCCGGGTCGAGCAACGCGCGCAGGCCCAGCAAATAGCGTGGAAAGACCAGGAGCACGCCGGCGAGATACATTGCAATGCCCAGGCAGAAGACCAGCACGCCATACATCAGGATGGGCGTGTGTCGCCGCCCCGGACCGAAAGCGCCGGCCCCGCTCCCCATGATCATTGTCGAACTCCCCTTTACCAACGACGATACGCGCGGCTCGGGTCTCGAGCAAACAGCGATCAGGACGGAAGTAACCGAGGAAGGTTAACGAAAATGCTTGAATTGGCGCTGAGACCCGCGTGGAGAGCGCGTTTACAGGCCGGTTGGAAGGTATAAAGGCAACTTGCCTTAAGCATTGGGGTGGGAAGGCAATTGTGACGGCAGAGGTTGAGGGCGGGACCGAGCGTCCCTGGTGGGAAACGCGCCGGTTCGTTGCGGCGATAATCCTGCTCGCCTTCGTGCCTCTGCTGTATCCATCAGTCCCACCGCTCGTTGACCTGCCTGGTCACATGGGCCGTTACCGGGTCCAGCTCGATCTTGCCGGTTCGCCCGACTTGCAACGCTACTTCGGCTTTCAGTGGCAGCTGATCGGCAACCTCGGTGTTGATCTGCTGGTCGTCCCGCTGTCGCGTATCTTCGGGCTTGAATTGGCGGTGAAGCTGATCGTCATGGCCATCCCGCCGATGACCGTCGCCGGCTTCCTGTGGGTAGCGCGCGAGGTCCATCACCGTTTGCCGCCGACCGCATTATTCGCTTTGCCATTCGCGTTCAGCCATCCCTTCATGTTCGGCTTCGTCAATTATTCGCTGTCCATGGCGTTCGCTTTCCTCGCCTTCGGCCTGTGGTTGCGGCTTGCGCGACTTGGCAGGACCAAGCTCCGCTCATTTCTCTTCGTCCCGATCTCCTTCCTTATCTTCATCACTCATACCTTTGGTTGGGGAACGCTGGGCCTGCTTGCTTTTTCGGCCGAAGCAGTGCGCCAGCACGACAAGGGGATCGGCTGGATCAGATCCGGCTACTATGCCGCGCTTCATGCCGTCGTGATGGCCGGGCCGATCGTGCTCATGCTCGTCTGGCGAAGCGGGGTCAGCCCGGGTCAGACTGCGGACTGGTTCAATTTCCCGGGCAAGGTGTCCTGGATCATCATGGCATTGCGGGATCGATGGCAGACCTTCGATCTCGCTTCCGTCACGGTGGCGCTGTTCATCATCATCGTGGCTCTCCGCCGTCCCAATCTCGAATTCTCGCGCAACCTCGCTTTCTCCGTGCTGGTTCTGATTGGCGGTTTCCTGATCCTTCCGCGGATCGTCTTCGGTTCGGCTTATGCGGACATGCGGCTGGCCCCGTACATGATCGCGGTCGCCCTCCTCGCAATTCGCTTTCGCGGGGGAACCCACTTGCCGACTGCAAGGGTTCTCGCCCTGAGCGGGCTCGCCTTCTATCTCGTGCGTATCACCGGAACCACCATCAGCCTCGCAATGGCCGCCAACAGCCAGACCGCCCAGCTCGGCGCTCTCGACCATGTCCCGAGGGGGGCAAAGTTGGTCAATCTTGCCGGCCAGGATTGCGACAACCGGTGGTCGCTGCCGCGCAACAGCCATCTCGGCTCGATGGCGATTGTTCGCCGCCACGCTTTCTCCAACGACCAATGGGCGGTGGAAGGGGCGAACCTGCTGTCCGTGCACTATGCGCAGGCCGGACGGTTCATGACCGATCCGTCCCAGATCGTCCGCCCCGCGCGCTGCGCCGATCGCGACGCCAGGGCGTATGACGAGGCGATTGCCAATATCCCCCGCGATGGTTTCGATTACGTCTGGACGATGGACCCGCCGCCGTCACTGGCTGGAAGCCCGGCCGGCTTCGTCCCGGTCTGGCGCGGTCAAAACAGCATCCTCTATGCGAAACGGAGTCTTGATATCCCGCGGCCCACCGCCAAGGATGCGCCATGACCGCGCTTTCAATCGTCGTTCCTTGCTTCAACGAACAGGAATGCATGGCCGTGCTGCACCGTCGCCTGTCGGTTGCCGCCGAGGCAGCCGCGGGTGACGACTATGAACTGGTTTTCGTCAACGACGGATCGAACGACGCCACCTGGTCGCTGATGCGGGATCTGTCGGACCGTGATCCCCACCTCGTCGCGATCAACTTGTCCCGCAATTACGGCCATCAGCTGGCACTCACCGCGGGCCTCGACCTGGCGCGCGGCGACACGATCCTGATCATCGATGCCGATTTGCAGGACCCACCCGAACTGCTCGGGGACATGCTGGCGGCGATGCGCAGCGAAAACGCTGATGTGGTTTATGGGGTGCGGACCCACCGCGCTGGGGAAACCAGATTCAAACGCGCCACCGCGCATACCTTCTACCGCATGCTGGCCAACGCCACCGAAGTCGACATTCCGCTCGACGCCGGAGATTTCCGGTTGATGAGCCGCCGGGCGCTGGATGCGCTACTGGCGATGCCGGAGCAGGCCCGCTTCATTCGCGGAATGGTCGCGTGGATCGGCTTTCGGCAGGTGCCCTTCCCCTATAAGCGTGACGAGCGGTTCGCCGGAGTGACCAAATATCCGTTGTCGAAAATGATCCGGTTCGCACTGGACGCGCTGACCGGTTTTTCCTCCGCACCCTTGAAGCTCGCGAGCCACGCCGGACTCGCGCTGGCGTTCGGCTCGGTGTTGATCATCCTTTACATTCTCGCGGCCTGGGTCTCGGGCCAGAGCGTCCAGGGCTGGACCTCGCTGATGCTGGTGGTGGTCGTGCTCGGCGCGGTCCAGATGTTCGTACTGGCACTGATGGGCGAGTATATCGGGCGGCTTTACAGCCAGTCCAAGCATCGGCCCCTGTATATCGTTCAGGACGTCGTTGGTGGGCCGCCGGGGGACCGGCCGGGCAGCAGTCTGGGGATTATCGCTTCAGCGGTAGGTCCAACTGCGATGAAGCCAGAAGGTGATCAGTGGAGTCAGCACGACGTTGGGCAGGATCGGCCACCACGTCGGACCGAGCATCCGCTCGACCAGTAACCAGACCCAGAAACTGTTGAGTGCGTAGCCGATCAAATTGACCGCGACAAACCGGGCGCCCATTCCGCCATGGTCGTCGCGCGGCCCATGGCCGCGGAAGCTGATCCACCCATGAGCGAAATAGCCGACCGTCACGCCGACAATCCAGGCAATCGCGATGGCCACCATCGGCGACGTGGTCCGGGTTTCGGCTAGGCCGTAATAGATCGCCTGGCCCCCCGCGGTGATCGCCGCGCCGATCATGCCGTAGCGAGCTAACTGGAACAATGCCGCGCGCGCGTCGGGGTCGGCGAGCGCTCGCTCGATGCGCTGTCTCACCGGCGGGCGGCAGCTTCGATCTTGGCCTTGGCCATGGCGATCGGCTTGACCAATGCGGTTGGGATCATCCGCACCGCGGCGCGCCGCAGCAGCCATTTCAAGTCGCCGCCAATAGTCAGCGGCTGACCGTCGGGCACACGGGTCGCCATAATCGCCTTCGATAGCCGCGTCTGCCCGGCCTGGTTGGCGTAGAGATAGCTGTTGAAGCGATACCACGGCATCACACCTGCGATGCCCAACAGGCCCGGGCGAATGAAGTCGAACGCGGCATAACCGCGAGCGGCAAACTTCGCGCGCCAATATTCCGGGGGCTGCTCGTTGACATGATGTTCGCCGCCCTGGTGCGGAACCGCGGCCGAGAATAGGATCACGTCACCGTGAGCGATCAGATTCTCGACAAACAGGTCGGCCTTGCCGTGCGGCAGATGCTCAGCAACTTCCAGTGTTTGGACGAGATCGAACTTGCGCTTGAGATCAAGCGGAGTGGCAAGATCGTGGGCGATGAAATTCTTGTCCGGGATAGCAAGTTGGTCCCGAGCGACATAATCGCCGTCGACTGCGAGCACCTCGCTGACCCCCGCAGCAAGCCATTCGGCGGCCCACGCACCATGTCCGGCACCGACATCGAGCAGGCTCGCGATTGTCATCTCGGGGAGTAGCAGTTGGGTCACCGCCCGCGCAGAACGGCGCGACCCGGCATCAATATAATCGTAAAAGTCGTGCGAATATTGATGTTCGATCATCGCCCGTGGTGCCGCCATTGCTCTTGTCGTTGAGTGCATAGTCGCTAGAGCGCGAAACTTAATTTAGTGCAAGGATGAGCGGTGTTCGGGGCGCAACTGACCTTTATCGATCGGCACTGGCGGTGGCTCGCGCTGCTCGCCTGGGCGCTGTTCGCCGCGTGGCTGGTCTACTCCAAATGGAACAACATCCTTGGCTTCGTGCTGAGCGACACCGACGACAATATGCGGATGAGCCAGGTCCGCGCCTGGCTCAACGGCGGGCAGGGCTGGTACGACCTTCGCAATTACCGGCTTAGCTGGCCGACCGGGGCAAACATTCATTGGTCGCGGCTGGTCGATTTGCCGATCGCCGGGCTGATCCTGCTTGGCCGCCAGTTCCTGACCGGACCGCAGGCCGAGCAGTTTGCAATCGCGGGGGCCCCCTTGCTGCCGTTCCTGCTGCTGATCGTGGCCCTGTCACTCACCATCCGGCGGCTGGTTCATCCGGCGGCGTGGCCGCTGGCGGTGATCTGCCTGTTTTTCGCCGGCTCCGCCACCGGGCAATTTGCGCCGACCCGCATCGATCATCACGGCTGGCAGCTCGCCTTCCTGGCACTCGGCATCGCCGGGATCGCCGATCCCAAGCGAGCACGCGGCGGCGCAGTACTGGGGATCGCGGGTGCATTGTCGCTGAGCATCGGGCTGGAGGCGTTGATCTACATCGCGATGGGCGGCGCCGCGATGGTCCTGTTCTGGGTTGCCGAGCGGGACGAACGCCGCCGGCTCGCGACCTATGCCCTAGCGCTGGCCGGGGGAACCGCGCTCGGCTTCCTCGTCTTTGCATCCTACGCCAACCGGATGCCGGTGTGCGACGCCTTGTCGCCGGTGTGGCTGGCCGATGCGCTACTTGGAGGCGCGCTGATGCTCGGCCTTGCCTGGTGGTCGCCCGCGAAGTGGCAGGTCCGGCTGGGCGGCGCAGCGGTTGCGGGAATCCTCGTCGTCGCATTCCATGCTGTGGCCTGGCCGCACTGCCTGTCGCGGCTCGAAGGCGTCAGTCCGGAAGTCTCGGAATTGTGGCTGAGCCATGTGCGTGAGGCGCGTCCGATCACCCAGCATGGCTGGCGCACCGCGATGGTCATCCTTGCAATACCCATGGCGGGACTGCTTGGCTTTGGCGCGATGGCATGGCGGCGGCGGGCCGACCCGGACCTGCTTCGCCGAACGCTTGGGGCGGGCTTGCCTGCGTTGGCGGCGACCGGTCTGCTATTCTGGCAGGTTCGCGCCGGTCCGGCCGCGCAGGTGCTCTCGATCCCCGGCGCGGTGGCCATGGTGGCGATCCTCGCCCCGCTCGCGTTCAGCGCGAAAAGCAGCATCGTGCGGGTGCTCGGTACGGCACTCGCCGTGCTCGCGGGCTTCGGCGCCCTGGTGCCATTGATGATCGATTACATCGCACCCGAGAAGCCGGTCACCGCTCGCGACAGGCTGATCGCTGCGGCCAATCGATCGTGCCCCTCGCTTTGGGCAATGCGGCCGGTCGCCAAGCTTCCGGCGTCGACCATCTTCACCTTCGCCGACCTGTCGCCGCGGCTGATCACGGTTACCCATCACCGGGCGATCATCGGCCCCTATCATCGCAATGGCGAGGCGATCGTCGATTCAATGATGCTGTTCCGCGGCTCGGCGGCCAATGCCCGCACGATCCTTGCCAAATACCGCG